>JAQGAI010003821.1:0-10234 GCA_034696905.1 Lepidocyrtus violaceus
ATTTCCCTTTCAAGCTATGTCTTGGAATTTCCGAGCAACAACCACCACCGCCTTTGCCTTTCATAGTCATTCATTGGCGGAAAGAAAGCGCTCCCACCACTTCCAACGAGTTTTCATTTTTTTTGCGGAAGGAATGTCGACATTTCCAGGGATGGGAAGGAACGAAGAATGAGATACGGCCTTATTAGAAAGCGGTCGAACTCTGGATATTACGTACGTACGTACGTACCCTTTCTTAAGTATATCGCATCCCATTCAAGAGAGAGAAAGACATAATATTCAGCTTAACAAAAAAGAAAGACGCTGGATGACTTTGAGTGGGTTGAGCACCCATCATCCATTTCATATTTTTTTACGCTCCCACTTTTCCCTTGACAGGAGTAGTCAACCGAGGGGAATCACATCATCTCCCCTCCACCTCATCATTTTCTCCTGTCATTATGACTGCCACTGGCAAACTTTTTTTCTGGAGGAGGATTCCATAATTTTCTTTTAATTTCCATTCATTCCCATTCCTCCACTCCGCCCGGACATATTTTTAGTGAGCTTCGCTCCAACTTCAACTCAACTATTTTTTTTTGTATTGTCGCAGCGCGTACCATCTGTAACACATTCCTTCTTCCTTGAGAAAACCGGAACCAGCCATGCGAAAATACCTGATAAAATGTCACCAAATTTGCATTGTAATAATAATAATGGGGATAGTGACAAGCCAATTTTATTTCCCTTCGTAACTGTTAGCCACGTACAAGTCTTGCCTTGTCTTGTCTTGAAGCAACCCGTATGCAAATAATACTTCATTGGGGTAATGACTTGGAAGTGACAACAATTCTGATTTCCCATCATCGTCAGGTCATATAAAAATAAGTATGCGTACAATATTGCGGATAACATTTTACCCCCGTTTGTCATTTATTTTGTTTGACATGCTCTCAAGTTGATGGTGTGGAGCTGTGTGTAATTTTGAATGGGTTTCCTTGCAAAATAGTTCAACAATGTATCATGGTTAAAAGCTTATAAAAAACTTTGACCTGTCAAATAAAAAATATTGAAAGGGATGTATGAAATGGGGACAAAAACATATTGAGATTTTCTTTTCCCGTGAAATTTTGTAGGCTTCAAGCTGTACAAAAATTTGGCACTGATATCCTGACAGCAGCAAACCAATCGTGTACAATCGGCTTTTAATAAAACTCGCATGAAAAAAAATATCTCCTCAATACATTATTATCATTGGCGCTAAATAAGAAATTATTATTGTTCAATAAATCGTTGCGGAATTGAATGTAAAACGGCTACACTACCGTTAATATTGACGCTGCGCTATACAGAATTTTATTAATTGGGCTATTCCGACTAGTAAACTATTGCGATAAAAATCGACATTAAAGCTCAACCAGGAAGTGTTCCGATGATGATGCCCTTACCTATGTATCTAACAAGTCCAAATCATTATTCCCTTCATCGTTTCTGAATACTCGAAAGAGGCATTTAAATTGATTGCGCTATACCCATTCATGTAGTTATGCTAGTGCTTGCATAATATCATTACAATAATTTATGGCTCCCTTTGTAGTAGTGTGTAATAACGTGAGGGGGGAAACGAACTTCTAGAAAGTATTTGGATCTAAAAGGAAAACAGAAACCGGATATGAGTTTGAAAAAAAAACAGACAAGGCCCCTTCCTCAAATAATGTACGCAGATAAGGATATTATGTAGTATGCACGTAAAAGGAGCCACAACTGTACTTACAGCGGAAGCATGACATGGCATGGCCATCACAGCTCCGAACATGCATGAATAAACCAAGTTGAAAATTAAACATTCCCTTTGTGCATGGAACGCTCATTTGATGTCAAATGGAAAGAAAATCTTCTCCATTATTTAGTCAGAGTACAAGTATAACCTTAGCAGCAGCAAAAAAAAGATCAGTAAAATGGAAAATGGAAGAGCCACTCCACTGGTAACAGGCGAGTGATTCAGAGAAACACTTGAAAGGAGGTTCGTGTGAGTGAAACGTGTTTGAGCAGCGTTTTCATGGCTTTAATTTCCTTTTCTTTCCAGAAAACTGCGAGTCCCTATTATTGCACTGATGATGATAGTAATAATAATAACAGGAGCCTTATAACTAGGAACGAAGTAAAAGTTTGAGCATGTCTCTACTGGGGAGTCACGCATAGGATGTTGTAGCAGCAGCAGCGAGAGAACCAGATACAAAGCAACAACGGCAAAGAAACTATTCATGTTGAACAAGTCCTCCTCGAAATTCATTCTTGTCATCTTGAAGAGGACGAGAAGTCAGGCCGTGCGTGAACACGTCAACAAAATCCGATTGACATCCCTGATACATTACACGGAGGATCAAAAGATCTGCCACATTCATTGAGTGAGAGAGAAGAGACGAAAAAAACTTTTTTTTTCAGGGAGTCCACGGGAAAAGCCTGGAGGCAAGCGTGAATATCGTAATATCCATCTAAAAAAAGTGACAGCGGTCTGGTATGGCATGGCATGGTCTGGTGGGGGCGAGCAGCAGCAGCAGCGGCATTGGAGAATGAAATCGGGACAAGGAAAATAAATGTTCCTTCAAGCGCAATATTGAAGGAAAAAGGAGAAAGAGCAAGATAGGATTTTTCTCCTCTTTTATTTTATTTTATAGGACGCTGCTTCCTTTTCTCAACTTTCACGCCACATTTCATTTCATTTCATTCCCTCTCCCGAAATACAATTTAATAGGGAGAGAGCCCAGCCGTTGTAGTCAAAAATGGCACACGAATAATTTCCTGTTTGTCCCACTTTCTCCCTTGCAAATATGTAGAATGGGTGGTGTGATTGTAGTGGGTTTCTTCCATGTTTCGCCATGCTCAAAAAACAGTCATGCAGAACTAAGAAGAATTTATTTGTATCTTTAGCAGGCAGTGATACAGGGAAAGTAATAAAAATGTGGCCATACATAAGTAACGCAACTTTATAGTTAGCCACTACACAACTTTCACCATATTTTTCATTGCTACGAGGAGGAACATTCAACACTGACTGAGGGAAAACCTGAATTCCTTCTTATCGTGTGTGATAAGCAGTTATGGTTCGCTTCGCTGACCTACCTTATCTACGATTTATGCATTTAATATGAGCCATAAATTCTACTTTAAATGCATAGGTAATAAATATCGTTACTTACCACCGAGCTGGATGGGACGGAGGCCCGGATCGGCGCGCAGCTGACCAGATGAATTTTATCGGCAATCAGGAGATACATAATGAAGTGAAAAGTGTTGGTAAAAAATTTACAGGAGCTTATCAGGGAGAACGACATCTGTGCAACTAGATAGGACAAGTTTTGGCAAGATACTTTCGATCCCGATGATGTGCTTGGCAATAAAGATGACGACGATGACGAAGGGATCAAGTTCTTTCTCCTACCCCTCCCCCAAACAGTAAGTTTAAGTTGTTTCTTGGGAGGGAACGTGATCCTCCCTCCCCGCAACAGTATCCTCACAAATAATACTTGGAATAGTAGCACCAACACATCACCAAATATCCTGATCAGCCTAACGAGAACAAAACTGGGCGATAATTTGAGACGCTGGCTGAATGATGATGATGAGGAGGAGGAGGAGGCTGTGGAACAGTGGAAATAATTTCCCTCGTGTGAGCTCCTCTCCAATTTCAAAGGGGATGAGTGGAAATATTGCTCCATCATAATAATAATGATGATGCTTTCCCAAGTTTTGAGTACTTTCTCTCTTCAGCTCTCTCTCACGTTCTTCCACCCACTTCACTTTTTCGAGATTGGGTCCCGCGTTGAGTCCTCCTCACCGGAGAAAATAATAATCGATGTGTAGGAATGAATTTTTTTTCTTCTTCTTCTAGTTTTTTTTTGGAGATGTTTATGAACCTTCCGGGTTCTACTTCCCACGTAGCATTTTCTCTTCCTCACGGCCACTTTATTTTATTAAGTGAGAGTGGAGCCCTGTACGAGTTTCCCTTACCTCTTGCTAATCGTAAATTATACTGTCCAACTGGGGAAAGCCGGAGAAAGCATCATCCTACATCATATTAAGTATATCATATCATATCACCACTACCAAAACCGGTTTCTCTTTTGTTACCAGGCAAGTAAAGTAAACCAACAGCAAATTCTTATGTTTTATTTTTTCACTAAAGGTAAATTGGACAGTTTCTCTTTGGGTCTCTCTCTCTCTTTCTTTAGTAGCTAGAGCGGACAATAGCGCTTCCGATGCCTGTTTTCATCCACAACATGAAAAATATTTTTATTACCCTGCTCACACCCAATAAATATATGGCAGTGTGTCAGCATCATCATAATTGTAAATTGTGGAGTTGTAGCAAAGGCCCGGGATGCTTTTGGAGGGGAGAAGGAAAGGAGTTGAGTCCAAAAATAACGGTTTTATCCCTCTTAGGTAACTTCATGGAGGCTGGCATTACATTCGTTATGGAGCACAATGTTATCCCTTGAAAGTCTTGCTGGTAGCAGGTAGATTCAGCCCATATAGTTTTGGTGACAACCTTTAAATTTTCATTTCTTGATGCTGATGCTTTAAAACTTTATGAAATGAGTAAAGCAGGTAGGTTGGAACGTGGAAAGTATCTTCAGTTTACTTCCCTTCCGTCCGGCATCCTCATCAGTAGTAAAGCATGTTTTATTATTGAAGATAAAAGTTGCGGATGAAGTCTTGATGGTTTCCTCAGTCTTGAACTTAGTTTTTCTCCTTGTTAAAACTCAACCAACTAATTCTTGTTTCTACCCATGTGACTTTTTTTTTGTAAAAAACAGTACGGCAAGTTAGGTTACCTACACTACATAAAGTAAGGTAATTTTGGGTGTTTATTGATCTACCACCTACACAGGATGAAAAAAAAATTGCTTCATTATTCCCAAACTTCACTAACTAAACCCAGGCCCGCAGTTTTTTTCTCCTCACAAACATTAGTTTTATTTTGAAGGTAAGTTTTTGAGCACTTTTTTTTTCCTTTCCTTTCCCCCGCTTTCCTTGTAAGTCTGAACGTTTTTAACTCAACTGATGATGATGAGGAAGAAGAAGAGAAAAAAATTGGGATCATCCATCTTCCATTTTATGCTCCATGGCTGATTTCCCACCAAGAGTTTGGTTGGCTTTGGTAGGTGGTCCAATTACTTTCCCTCCCAAGTTCCTCCATGAACTGATTAAGGACAAGCCTGAGCTAGCTGAGTTTTTTCCCAAAGATACGAAATGTGAAAACCGGAAAGGAATATTATTTTTATATTTTTCAATTCAGGAGCGCAACGGAGCAGTGGCGGTTCTGTTCACGGTTCTTGCACAGCTTCCCATCAGCCCTTCATGGAAACCTGGAAGAAAAAAAATATGTATTGAAAGTAAACTATAAATTTTCTTTAACACAGATAAATATTAAGACATGCCATTAAAAACATTGTAAAAAAATGGTTTAGCAGGTCCAGCATCCAATCTATATCATGTCGCCATGCTTATCATCATCTCACCACCCCCCACAGTAAATTATCTTATCCCATCACCTTTATCCATTCATTCTTTTCTAACTCAAGCTGGGAGCCAGTAAGCTCACACTTTTTGTTCACTTCTGCTGGAGTGTGTGGTTGTGGATCCGATCCACCTCCAAAACAAGATGAATGTGCTGTCCTTTCCCTTCCCATTTTTGAAACGGGGAATATTTTACGCCACACATGCTAATATGCCACTAATTGATAAATGTTTTAAAGCTTCTGGATCTGGATCCTCCTTTTCCTTTTCTTTGGAGGACAATCCATTCCTTCCTTAAATGATGAGTAGCTATAAGCTACTTACATCCCATTATTACCTCATTATCCTCCAGTTTTCTTAATAACGCTTGTTGCGGTCGCACTTGCTGCACTTAACTTTACCACATGTGGTTCATGACAGCGTTAGGAACACCACCACAACACCAAACATAATAATTTAGCCAAGCTTGAAAGAAGATGAACGGGAGTGTAAAAAAATGGTGGCAGGAATTTATTAGGAATCGACTGACACATGAAAATAATCATCATTTAGATTTTAAGGAAGAATAAAATAAAAAATACGCTGCATAGCGCCACCACATCCACTTTCCAACTCTCCCTCACCATAAACTCATAAATCTCCTTGCTAGGCTGCTTATTATAGTTAATACAAACTAGCTGGAAGTCTCTTGTTTTTTTTTGTAAATATTATCATTTCGTGGATGGGGGGAAAGAATGGAATATAGTTTGATTTAGGAGCATGTACTATGTATGCAAGTTTACACAGTTGAAACTGTAAACATTGAGTTGATGAGGGTTTTACTCCTCCCATGTCTTGTTTATTACTCCAGTTCAAAACTTTAAATGGATTGCCTGATTTATTTTTTTTCTTTCTTATTCTGCGTGGATCCTGTTAAACATCTTCAGGAGAGAGAGATTTAAGCAAAGCAAAGCAATGAACAAGGAAGGGACTATGTGAAATCCCAGCAGATAATGAGTTCAGCTCGTAACATTTTCAATTACAAAATTACACAGTTATTTGTAGCAACTGCAGACGCTTTGTCTCGGCACCCCAACGTGTAATTTTGGTTTTGAGGCGACAATCTCCTTTCCCTACTAATCCTCCTACCATTTTCATTCCCCCCCAGTCAAATCGACACAGCTGGACAAGGGGAGAGAGAAGGAGGAAGCGTAATCTATCACAAAGTTTTGGGAGAATGAATGACAATCCCAAATAGTTCCTTGGAAGACAGGAAGTTTTCTCAATGATATTGAAAGATTGGAGAGGATCCCTAGTCCAATAAATCTTTGGCATTTATGAGACGAAAAAACAGCAAACTCGTAACTAGTTGGCTCTAACTTGACATAAATAAAATTTGTTCGCCATTGTTAGTTTGCCCATTTGTGATAACTTTTTTATTTCGCTTTTTGTTTGTCAGTCTCTACTTATTTTCCAGAGAGATATTTTATTTTATTCCAGCATGTTGCTGGAATGTGAAAGAAAACTTTTCCAGCGCATTTAAAGTTTGAAAAATTAATGGGAGTTTGTAATAATAACTTACATAATAATGTCATATTCATATCTATTCTCACAATGCCCCCAGGGAGTGAAGTAGGAAGGAGTAAGCGAGCACCTTCTCCCTTGTTTGTCCCGCTGTAAACTTTTAACCTTGTTCTGCATATTGGATTAATTGGTTTTTACAGCGGATGATTATTATTACATATTAATGTTTAATGATGCATAGCAAACTGTAGAAATGATGAATATATTTTCCCCAACCATTTTTGTATATTTCTTTCCCTCCAATATTGAGCAAGCAAATGAATGAAATAATAAGAGAAAAAACACGCATAATGTCTTTATCTTAAATGAAATCATTTGACACAGGCAGTTGGCTATATGGCATATGAGGAGTGTTAGTAAAATGGGTTGTGTTATGTTGCGCCCTGCCACCAATAGTTTAATGATGGGATGGTGTGTCCATCCATTTTAACCCATCCATTCCCCTGTGTTACTATATGACTGGGTTGAATGAATGGAGCTCGACATTCTCATTTTCATGGCCAGTCACAGGACACAGCAGTTAGCGAGAATTGTAAATTTAGATGACATAAAGAGATTAGAAAATTAATTATTTTTAACCCCTCTTTTGCACGAGAGCGTGTCCAATAGATTGAGATGCTTTGAGCAACCCGTCCCGTCCGTCCTCCCTATCTACTCTACTCTACTCTAACCTAACAAGGAAGTTGAGTTGGAGAGCTCCAGCATTTAATCTGCTTTAAAAAGCGCAATCTCTCACTATTACTGAATTAGTTAGGAACAAAACCCCTGTTTAACAAGTGTGGAGTTTTTTTGCGAATTCCGTGGTAATTTCCCGCAATTCCTTTAGAGTTTCATTAAACTACTTTTTAATTCAATGTGCATGTGCCAGGCACGAGCTCCGAGAGAGAGAGAGAGAGAGAAAAAAAAAACGCAATCTGCAGACCTGTCAGCAAAAGGCTTTTCCCAAGAAACTAACATGGGAGGTGTAGGTAGGTCTTAAATTATGAGAGCCAAGCATACACGGACGAAATATTAATTTGCTGCTTGCTTCAACTCAATGACACGGACAGCGCAAACTGAAACAAGAACAATGGATCCATGAGCTGGACAAATAAGTGTCCCACCATCGTCGTAGTCATAAAACCATGTCATGTTTCATTTTTTTATTTTTGACACTACCGCAGTTTTGTTTTCATACTCAACGTACGTATCTACGTGTCCGTTCTAAATTAAATCAATACATGGATTTTCTTCCGTCCTGGGGAAATGAAAACGCAAAACGGAATGCCAGTCTGCGGCATGTTGCTGGAGACACTTTCCCCCCTCGCATTTAAAAAAAAATAGCTGGTATCATATCATAATAATACTTTTAGCTGGAAGCAGAAACGATGTCAGATTATGCGGAAAATGTCGTGTCACTTTTGTGTCACTTTCTGGCTTAATAACGGCCATTATCTGTATAAATGCGCCTTCGTGTGTAAGTAGTGAGGGCTGTATCGTTTCCCAACGCTATCATATTACAAGTAGATATTGCTTCAAGCAGATTTCCGTTTTTCCCAAAGACAAGAAATGGAAGGAGATAATGTTATGACTCGGCCATCAAAGGAGGTATGTCATGATTACGTTGATTCTGATGATTTCGTTAAGGACTTTGATTGCAAAAAGCTGGCTGGAAGGAATGCCCTACGTGGGCATTTTTGTTGCTGATGATGATAATCATCCCGATAAGCTGGAAAATGAAGCAATTTGGTTTTGATGCTCCGCCATTTACCGTTACGGTTATGTTTAGCCAGGGAGTCAAACATTATGCTTATGTCATGCTAATGGATTAAATTACGCTAAAGACAGTGCTCTCCCAACACACAACGTAAGAACGTAAAGATAGGGAACCATTAAGGAGGTGTGTCCTTTCTAACTAATAAATGCTTTCACTTCCTTTTTGAGCTGAGCTGATAACAACGACCACGGAATTTTACACTTCCACAAACGAAAGGCTTTAAACGCATTGGATTTAACGAGTTGGGTAAACCGTAAACCGGAAGTGATAATCATTTTTTGTTCATCCCCACATGCTTCCATTTATTGGAAAAAATTGATCTGACGGAAGCTCAAACGTGACATAATCTAGCATATATGCAAACATCTAACTTATGTAAAAACGTCCAACTACATCATATGCTGCTGGAATAAGTCGCCGTAATAATGCGATTAGCTACACGTTGCTAACTGCCACGGACTTGAATTGATTTTTTTTATTGGAATGCCAACAAAAGGAGGGCCCAAAAACATTTACAAATTACAGGCTATGTGTGAAAGCTTTAAAGCATTATTTTTTTGCAAACAACCAGCATGCTGCTCATAACTTACAGGTAATAAAATGGGCTCGAGTAAAAGAATCACCACCTCACGCAACACAGATTTTGATGAAATTGCTGAATGAGTAAACGGAAACAGCCTTTAAGGTAGGTAGTGTAGTGTAGGAGTAACAACATGGCTTTAGGTGAAAGGTGTGGCGATTTTTTTAATGGTATGGCGAAAAGGAGATTTTTTTAACTTGAAGCTACTGCAAAATTATAAGCTCGCATGAAGACCAGCAGGATATAAAATCCCAGACTTGTTGTAACGCTTTTTGTTGGTCAGTTTTAGCTTCCTGTTGTACAATTTTTATATTATTTTTTTTTGGGAACAACCGCATTCCCAAATCGATAGGCCATAAAATACAAGGAACATTACGAGGGAGAAATTGAACAATGCCAAGAGAGAACTCTGCCGGCTAAAGGGTTATGTTATGGGTTGGGATGTGGTGGTGGTGTGCTGTGGCAATATCGTATCATCATCATTCTACTGCGTTTCCCAATAAATAACCAACATTAACACAAAACTGTTCACGGAGGCGAGGAGGAAGCCGAGGCCCCTCTCTTTTCTCGATGATGCGCCAATACCAATACCACCACCACCACAAGTATCAAATTGCATTTTTTAATGGAAAAAGCGACAAGGAAGATAAACGATTAGAATGATAGTCAGTCAGCCCTTTGGAAAATGTGATTTGAAAGTTGGTGTGAAAGGAAGATTAGAACGAGATTGTGCTATGCTATGCTATGCTACACGGTCTTCCATAAAAGTCAAGGGAAATGAAATGGCTTCCTTCTTTGGATCCTACCACGAGAGAAAAAAAATATATATAGTAGAT
>JAQGAI010003822.1:0-10234 GCA_034696905.1 Lepidocyrtus violaceus
ATAAGCTTGCAGCTTTTATTATTGGGTGGGGTTTTGTAGTTGCGTATACGAAACACGAAAT
This sequence comes from Lepidocyrtus violaceus, assembly GCA_034696905.1. Classification (NCBI taxonomy): domain Eukaryota; kingdom Metazoa; phylum Arthropoda; class Collembola; order Entomobryomorpha; family Entomobryidae; genus Lepidocyrtus; species Lepidocyrtus violaceus. The sequence continues at coordinate 62 of JAQGAI010003822.1, forward strand.
CTCTATCGAAGTTACTGGCTACATTCTTTTCTTACCTAATTAATTAATTTTGAATTACAGATTATCCACGTCGAAACCAAATTAATTGAAAATGGCTCTCTCTAAGCTCAACCTGAGTGCGACGGAGGAGCTCTTGAACTGCTACCGCCCCACCGGCCAGGACTGTGAGTGACTCATACCAACACATTTAATTGTGATTTTGTAAATATAAATAATGATAATGATTAGAATAATTAATAATGTTTCAAAGGAAATAATTTTTAATAGGGAAAGCAGTGAAATTGAAATTTTTTTTGAAATTACAGTGAAAAGTGCTTCTCTTTCAATAATTAATAATGTTTTGTTCTGCAGTCGCGGCGCGAAGGAAGGAGGTTATGATTCTGGTGGATGACGTCGGCATGAACCAACGGCACGAGATCCTCAATGAGACTGCGGACAGAGTGATCCCGCACGAGGTGACGCTGAGGGAGGGGACGGAGCGGGAGGCTAAGGTGTTCTTCTTTATGAGCGGCTTGCACCTTATTGCGAGTGACACGAAGAACTTTAAGGAGTTCTCCACGCGAGTTTGTCTCCGCCAGGGCTGCCACGACCATCCGACCCAGCTCAACTTTACGTGCAGGGGATGTGAATACCCCAACCCTGTCTTGACAAAGGAGGAGGACAGAAGATATCGTGACGCCGCCCGAGCCAGAACCAAGCAACTTATGGACCGATTCGTAGTAGAGGGTGGCCCAATCCCTATCATCAACGAGCCAGCGGCAGAAGACAAGCCGCAAACCGAGGAGGACTCCGAGTAACTAATTTACTACTAGCTAGCAATTAACCATACACTGGCATTTTATTTTACATGTTTACCGTTATAAATGTTTTTGTTCCTAGATCTCCCAGCGTCTCCCAAGGAAGCTCCAAGCCAAAGGCCCCCAAACCGAAGACCGGCAAGAAGAAGCCAACCCCAAAATCCGCTGCTCCCAAGAAAGCTTAGATCCATCCATTTTCTCTCTGACAGTTTATTTACTATTATTGTTTATTGTCAAACTCACCATTGTTTGCTTTACATTTTACGAGATTTTTTATTCCCTTATAATTCAAATCAATTTTATGTTTGTCTTCGACAGAATATATTTTTTTCATGTAAATAGACAATTGACATCGTGTACACAAATCCTAGTTATTACTCTCGAAAAGTACAACTAGATTTTAATTAATTAATATACACACATTATTATTACAAAACAAACTACAATATTTGTAAACTACTCAACGTTAAGCATAAAGTTTTATGTCAGATTTGTTGCAACGGCCAGCTTAAGATTCCGTATTAACAGTAAGTGATGAAAGGTGAAAAGCGTGTGATTTCAATCTAAAACAACAGCAATATAGGTATGAGAATTGTTATAATATGGTTAATTAATTAGTGATGGTTTTAATTAATTCAAGATGATTAGGGGTGAATATTCGCCCGACCGAATAACAGTATGCGTATGTTATCGTTTGTTATATTATATCTTAATAAAAACCGCTCAGGTTTATTTCATAATATCTGATAAAAAGGATCAATTTTATTTTTTTTACTTTAATTTTAATTTTCATATTGCTTGGACCAATCCAAAATACTAGAACATTAAATGCATAACAAATATATAACATCTTTCTATATCCATTTATGTAAGTATTGTTTCTTCTAATTGCTACTAGTTAAGTCTAATTATCATTTAAAGCTTTTTCTTTGATATTAATCAGTCCTCTATAAGCATCCCTATCACTATTTAGTACAGAATATGATCATTCAACTTCTTTCTAGATTCTTTTTTTCTGATGATGTGATATATTTTATTGTTACACTAATTTCCTCGATTATTTGTCTACTTTGCATGTTGTGTACTGGGTTGCAGACTGTTTTGGTTTCTTTATTTTCCGTGCCTCAAAATGAAATCGATGATGCCCTGGGTGGAACCGTCATGATTGCCTTTAGAAGTTCCAGCCAATTCGGGTTCAATAGCCTTGGCCAATTCTTTTCCGAGTTCGACTCTAAAATATATTTTACGATACGAACAACAATTAGCATAGCATGTCTTTACTTTAGAACTTTCAATCAACGAGAGATTTTGCTTGAGATTTTGGCATACCCCCATTGATCGAAAGAGTTGACATTCCAGATACTTCCTTGAACGAAAATCTTGTGCTCGTAAATGGCAATCAATGCTCCGAGTGTAAACGGAGTCAATTTCTTTGCAAGAATCATATTAGTAGGGCGATTTCCAGAGAAGAATTTGTGAGGTCTCAATTCTGGAGCGACAGAATCCGGGGGAATACGGCCAATCATCAAAGCTTCGGGCTGTGCAATCAAGTTAGCCAACAAGATAGAGTGGTGGCTAATTCCGGAAATTGATTCGGATTTTTGGACAAATCCAATAAAGTCGGCGGGGACATGTCGTGTGCCTTGATGCAAAAGTTGGTAGAAAGCGTGTTGACCGTTGGTTCCAGCTTGCCCCCAAATTACGGGACCAGTGTTGTAAGAAGTAATGCGAGAACCACTCAACGTAGTTGATTTTCCATTGGACTCCATATCAGCCTGCTGGAGATATGCGGGGAGCTTAGAGAGAAACTGATCGTAGGGAAGAATGGCGTGGGATTCCCAGCCGAGAACTGAATTGTACCATACTCCAAGAAGGGCCAAAAGTACTGGAACCTATTCATAAAAAAAATTTTGCACCCTTTATTTTATGTATATTTTTAATTTTCATAACAGTTAGGAAATATTTATACTTCTTTTTATCTTACATTCTTTTCTAGAGGTGCGGTCTTGAAAGACTGATCAATGTAACGGGCACCATCCAGCATTTTCCTGAAGTTAGCAAATCCACTTTGCAAGGCAATAGACAGGCCGATTGCAGACCACAAAGAGTAGCGTCCACCAACGAAATCCCAAAATTCGAAGGATGTCGCGATTCCGAACTCTTTCACCTTTGTTATATTCGTTGAAAGAGCGACGAAATGCTTAGCAATGGCAGACTCATCCTTGGCCTGCTGCAAAAACCATTTTCGGGCAGATTGGGCATTGGCGATTGTTTCTTGCGTGGTGAAAGTTTTACTTGCGATGATAAACAGGGTGGTTTCAGGGTTCACGATACTGAGCACATCGGTAAGATGAGACTCGTCCACGTTGGAAACAAAGTGGGCCTTGGGTCCAACACGATATTGGGTAAGTGCCTCGCACACCATGCATGGTCCCTGTCAAAATGGAGAAAAGAAACCTTAGCACTTGAGCTTTTACATAACATTCCATATAATGCTAATCTTCATTTTTCTTACAAGATCTGAACCACCGATTCCAATGTTGACAACGTCAGTGATCTTCTTGCCAGTGAAGCCAACCCACTTTCCTCCAATGATATCATTGCAAAATTGTTCCATTTGGCCGAGAACCCGGGTGACATCTGTAATAACGTTCTTCCCCTCTAAATTGATTGGAGGGTCATCAGGCCGAGCACGAAGGGCAAGGTGCAATACTGCTCGATTTTCGGTAGTGTTGATCTTTCCTGCAGAGTACATTTCATCTCGTCTTTCTGCCACCCTGCGGGACTTGGCAAGATCCAACAGGAGCTTGAGAATATCTTCATTGATTAAGTTCTTGGAATAGTCCAGGAGCAATGGAGAGCCGCCGTCTGGATCGGGGAGTTCCAGCTCAAGACTAGAATTGCACAATGAGAACAAAGATCAGAAACACAAATCGATACAATAATTTATTTTAATGCACAAAATTTAGAGTTTTTACCTAAATTTCTTAAATCGTTCCGGATCATTTTTGAACAGGTCCCGCATATCCAACTTGGTGCCATTGTCCTTCCAATACGCAGCCAACTTCGTATACACCGGATCTTGACTCAAGTCCCCCAACGCCATATTGCTGGACTGGAATTCGTAAGACGCTTCAAAAATATCAGACAAATACTTGAAGAAACTGGAGCTTCCTATTACAAGCGTACGGGGATGTTTTAGAGTGGCTCTGGGAATCGCTACTGACGGAACTTTTGCCGGAGCTGCAGACCAATTTGGACAACTATTCGTCAGCCTTGTTGGCAGGGAACAACTCGAAACTGGGGATGGATTAGGTACAAATGAATACAGCGACTCTTCTATTCCTTCTTCTCTCCACAAATCCGAATCAAAAAACGTGTCCTCGTCAAAGCAATAGTAGAAGTAGTCTTTTCCCAAAGGACCTTGACTTTGACTTTGCTGATGCTGCTGATAGGATGGATATGGTTGATCACGGCTTCTGATTACTCCTTTCCCCTCTTGTTTATACTGATTACTCGCAAAACTTCCACCAGGTAATATGGCTGTACGGAGAATCCTGTTGTTGAGGAGGCTATTGCTATTGAAATTGCCATTGCTGCTGGAAATGGGATCGGTACTTGAAACATCACGAGGAAAAGTGGAGATCTGCTTGTGTATTGTGGTAATAACAGGACGGCTGGGGAGAACAGGACATTTCATACTCTCATAGCTATGATAGCAGCCTATACTCTGGTAGTCCGCTTCTTGTGGCTTGTCATCACGAGGAAAATTTTGCGAGGAAAGTGAAGCAACCGCCGGTATGCTCACATATATTGGAGACTCCTTCCCATCAACACTATCTCCACCTTCTATAACCGCATACTCGATACTATCAAAGAGGTCCAGCTTTTTACGATTATTGCTATCGGCTGGAGATGTAGTAATTACCAAGCTGGGGACGGTGCCCATGATTTCCATTTTATCTCAGAAAAAATTAAAATGTTTGTTTTTAATAACCTTCCAGGGTCACGTCTTCCAACCTACTGAACATGTTTTCGATATTTATCAAAGTGGTAGTATTAGTAGTGGTACCGGAATGAATACTTCGACGATGACCTTCCCCTTGCTAAAACAGATTACTTATGATAATATGATTTATTGTAGAAAATTCCAAATCTAAGAATCTGCCAAGATTTCCTTATTCAAGTTCATGTGAAGTGAATGCATGGCACACAATTTAACTAGCGAAAAATTTATTTAAAACGACCAGTTTACCATATTTAGAAACTTATGCTATGCAAATTTCTTGGTCTTCATTTTAGGAAATTCAAATTAACTTTTTAACTCTTTCCTAGTCACAACCAAGTCCACAGCTTCCGCTTAATTACCTATATGCAAGTGAATTTGAGATAAGTTCCAAATTAAAATTATGATATTCTTTTTTGCATGCATACATTATACAGGTGGGAAAAATTATAAAACTTTCATTTTAAGTTTTATGGCTCCATAAAAAATAGGCGCTATCGCAATATTAACCAGCAAAAAATGATCTAATCCGGTAGCTATTTCAAGATTTGCTCGCCAACTCCGAGAGCCAGTTTTATATTTTTATATCATTAAAAATGATTTAATATAATGATAATATGATCTGCTATATAAATGCATTACCTAGTCCTTTAATAACGAAACCCTGAAACATGCTGCTGCTCGCACCAAGTTAAGTACTCAAGCGTGAAAGTTTATGATCATAATCAGTCAAAACAAAAAGATCTGATATAACAATACTTCTGAGAGTATGAATATGAATGCCAATATAACATGAAACTGAAGCTTTGAAGCTGCCTTTCTGACTTGAAATACTTAATAATAATCAATTATGCATGCATTTTCATTTAAGCTCTAGTTACGCCTACGCATCGGTTCTGGTTCTTATATAATGCTACCGTATCTAAAATTCAATTCTAGCCGACTTCTGGCTGGCCGGCTTACGGCAATTTTTCATGCGTGGTTCCTATTTTAAAGTTTTTGTCTTTAACTTAGATATATTAAATCATTAAAATTAATTAGGTAACTTAATATTATTAAATTCCAAAAATTCTCAAAATAAACATTTATAACTTTGATATAAACAATGTAAAAACAAAAACCAAGATGGGATGAGATGGAGACATTTAACAGTGGCTTTTATTTCTCAGTGTTGTTATAAAAAACATTAGTTTGTGCGGCTACGGCTGCCACAAGTTGAAATAAAGTGAGCAATGAAAAGAATAAGTACTGCAAACATTAGTTGTTGAAATATCGAGTAGACATTAGACATAGGAATTCCTTGTCTAGTAAATATCGTAAATGAAATGCATTTAAATGTTTGTGAAAAATGGTACCCAAAGACAGGTCATACTAAGACATTGAAAATTAACGCATGTAGTACAAAGTACTTATAACCCATGTCCCGCAATTATTGAAAACATATAACAATCAGTATCTAAAACTACGTACATACAGGGAATTACAGCATATCATATCGATATCACTAAATAAAATAATTCATAACGAAGAATTAATTAATGCGTGCCATCTCAATATAGCCTATACACATGATGGAATCAATACTACATAACAAAATACATATAAAAGCTAAACTAACGCGCTTTCTGGAAGATGACGATAGGTAACAAGCACACCCACACGGTTCTTGTCCTTATTCAGTCCAGCGATGAGTACAATGCTGGTTAGTGCAGACATAATATAGCCTCATTTCATCCTAAAGGATACAAAAGTAAAAAGATTTCATTTTAGTTTTTAATTGTCTATCATTGATTAAATCATTAACAGCAACAGAAAAGAAATTGAAAGAATCGAAGAATGAAAATGATAGCTTCCAATTCAAACTTACTTCAGCACGTCTTGTTTGCGCTTGGAAAAACACTGCCTCCTTGCTCTGACATTTTGGACATGGATGGTCTTCAGTTCGAGGAAGAGTTGGATCTGAGATCACGTCGCTGACAATATGGGTCAATTCACTGTAAAGATGAAGAAAAAGTAAAAATGGTTACATTGCCAGTCACACTCATGTCATACTGATTCGGAAAACTTTTCAAAGTCGCCTCAAATAGCTAAAAACTATGTTTTAAACAGTCAGTGACATTGACATTACAATAGAATTTATAATAACAACAATCGTAAATGAAATTCCGCTTCCAAAAAAAGAACTTACTCAATTTCATGGGTAATTTTGTTCACATAAATGCAGTTGTTATCAGCCAGTTGTTTGTAGTCGCAATTCCTGCACTGTAAATTAAAAATAATAATAATGAGAGAGATACATAATTATAATTATTCAACGACCAGCCACCAAACAATGAACAATTTATAAAAAAGTACTCCTCTCCTCACTCAAATAAGTGCAGTGCATTTAAATGTTTTCAAACGTTTTTAACGAGTGACGGATGATCGAAACCAAAATCAACAATCAAGCAAGCGTAACTTGACTTACCGCATATAACAACTGCCGATTCTCCTTATCCTCCCGAGGGTACAGCATGTTGTTACTGCGAATAGATTAAAAAATTTTACATTTAATTAATTAAACATCCAATTCCAAGTTCCAACGTGGTTTGATACACAGTCACTCAAGTTCAATCAATGAGCACAGTCCAGCGACAACCTACCGCTAAGCTTAATAAATACATTCAGTGAGGGAACAAGTTGATACGAGCACCAATTACTAAATATGAAATATTATTTAAATCAAACTGTAAATTTTTATCTTCACTTACCATTCCGGGCAAAACTTGATCCCGACAAAGGATGGTCCACTCATTTTAACTAACAATTTGAAGATACACTCTTAAATATTCTAATGATCTATCCCGGTGGTACGGACTTAATTAGCTAACTGCAATTAACAAACCAAACAATAAAACAAACAAACGACGAAAGGTTCACTTCATGGATAAAGCAACAGGATCGAATCAGTTGATCAGTTGTGTTGTGTTTTCCGGCAAAGCTCACTGATATTGACTCAAACATCAAAAGCTCTACTTCTTCTTTCGCATTTTACTATGCCCTTTTAAACTAAATTCATTTCCCGCCTGTTAATTTGGGGCAATACGAGGATTTTGACCATTCCAAATGAAAGGATCAGTCAGTCAGACTTGCCTTGGTGAGCGAGCAGCTGCAATCAAAACGCATTTTTTGCATACAAGAAGACAACCGAGTGCATTTATAATAGGTTCATGCGCTCATTCTAGTTTTGTTTATGTTTTTAGTCTTTCGTTCTTTGATCCGATCCGACTGGGAGAGACAGAGAGGAAGAAAGTGAAAATAGTTAAGTTTTTTAACTGTGCGTTAATTAAATTAAATGCAGTGTTAATTAATTAAAAGTAATACATATAAATTCATTGGGGTAAGTAAAGTTTTCAATAAACAGTGGTTTATCTATGAAATTACAAGTTTGTGTGGGAGGATGATATTCAATATTGGTATTATGATAATGATGAAGGATAGATAGAACTTTGTTCCAAAATAGCTTTAATTTTATAATTATTTTTAAATATTTTTATGATTAGTAATTTCTACAAGGCTAGTTTATTGTAACTTCCGCCGACATGGCGTTCCTGGAGAGGTTCCCGAAGTCGCCGACTATCGAAGATTTGAAGGTGGAGTTCGAGAAGTTCCTGAATGGGCACACGCTGCTGACGGCGCACTCCTTCTCCGCGAAGCAGATCAAGGGGGTGACGCACTCCGGGATGTACCTCCTTCGCCATATGCCCTGTGCGAGGGATTCTGCCTTTGAGTTCATTTCAACGGTTTATGAGAAGTTCGTGAAGGAGTATATGACGCAGGCGGTGGATGCTACGGTGAGTAGTTGGAACTGAAGATCTTTTACTTTTTGTCGCTGACTATTTATTTGTGGAATTGTTGAAGGTCTAACTAATTTTTTAATTGGATTAATATTGCAGAATTCCGTTGGCATAAAGTATTCAGAAGATGAAGTTCTGCTTTTGGAGGAAATCCACGCAGCGTTCATCTTGTATCTGGAGTCCTGTGGGAGGATTTGGGCACCAATATTGTCACAGTGGACGCTCCAGCTTTTGGGGCAGCTGTCATCCCAGTTCACAAATAAGATCGTTTTTGGGCATTGTCAGGGAGTAAATGAAGTTATACAGATTTGGATGAATTGTAAAGCTGTTCAGAGCTTGCTGGATTTGACATCACGTTCGCTGACCTGCAAGGATCACGCCAATGAGGATACTTTCATTTCGGCCTTATTAGGTAATCAATCAACAGTTGACTTTCATGTCTTTTTCATAATCTGCATGGAATGTTTATGTTAATTTTGACCGAGTTTTATAACTATTTTAATTTTCCTTGAATAGATACAAGTGCTACCCACAGTCCTCATTTTGATTGGGTGGTGGCTCACGTTGGAAATTCTTATCCTCAGACGATTGTCAGTAAAGTATTAGGCCTCGGACTGCAACACTTCTCTTCGACGCCACCGACGATCTCAAAGTTAAGTTCAGTTGCGGGCATTCTTGGACACTTGGTGACCACCCACTCGAAAGAAGTTCAACATGCTTTCCAACAAACGCTGGAGGTACATATCTGAATGAATCTGAATCTGTAACTTTTATAATTCGAGCTCAGTTATTATCGTTGGCCGCATAAAATTCAAAGTCAATGTTTGCAATGCTTATTTTTTGTGTTTTAGGAAGCACTATCCGGAAACTCAGTAGCCTCGCGAAACAACGAAACGTTTTCAATCCCATACCTGTTGCAACTATGTTCATCCTCCGTGAATTTATTGGACGTGTTATTGGACAGCGCCTTGCCAAAAAGTAAGATTTTAAAAATGAAGTTTAGATTCCAGTTTATGTCGGTAGTCGGTAATATGACTTCTATTATTATTATGTCAACGACTAAGACTTGACTTCTCTATTTCTTACAGTTAACAACGAGGCACTGGAAAAGTTGGTCTATTTGGTTCCCCGATGGATACAATTGCACTTTGGTGGTCAAGATCGTGCGATAGTGGCGCTTGTCACTCATCTAATTTTGAAAAGTACTCGGGGACCCAAAGCGCTGGAAATGTTAATGAGTGGTTGTAAAACGTGGACTGGAACTGTTGGACAGAAAGCTAGAGTATTACTAGGTTAGCCATTCATGGAATAGCCATTAGAATACTCAAATTCTTTATGTAATTTAATTACACTCAAGCAGCTTGTTTACGTATTTATATTTTTTTCTCTAATTACAGATCACTTTACTTCAGAAATTTCAAGCTTGTTATATGAATCCGACGCTGGAGGACGAGAATTTCCATGCATCCCATCTCTGAAAGAGAATCATCAACTTGTTATGAGGTTTTTAACTGATATGGATCCTCAAGTTAGT
>JAQGAI010003823.1:0-10230 GCA_034696905.1 Lepidocyrtus violaceus
GCTTTCTCCACCAGCCCGGATGAACAAGTTGATTGTTGGTGACGATGATGAGGAGGAGGAGGAGAAAGCTCTCCAGAAACCAATTCCATTCTTTGGAACCTGCTGATTTTCATCTCGGAATTAAAAAATCTACTTCAACGGAAAATCAACTCAAGTCATTTCACTTTCCCCATGGGAGGAATAAGTATAGGAAAAAATAGGCAGATAGGAAGATTTTTTTGGAGGATATGGAGGGAAGACTCATGAAAAGGGAGAGACTTGTTAGCGTCACGCTTCATCATTGTCATAATGAGAATTGCTCTTCATCTTTTTTTTTGGAGAGAAGACACCATAAGACAGCCAGACTGACATCTTCCTTCTTTCTCTAACAAGCTATACCTTAATTTGAGTGAGTGAGTGTTACGTAATCAGCAGGTGGAAACCAAGTCTATTCTTTCCCATGTAGCATGGAATAACACTTGGAAGGTTTTCTCCAGTCAGTTTGGAAAATTACATATTTGAGGAAGAAGCCCTCCCAAAAAAAATATGGATCTTTCTCTTTTGCTTTCCCCTCCTCCCTTTCCATTAATAAATTGGCCGTGTGTCTTTTTCCAGCTCGTTGGTTTAATTAACGCCGAAGAAGTAGAAAAGGCTAGAGCAAGCTATGTCTTAATCCGATCATTTCGCTTCATTGCATTTCACTCCATTTTCACATTTTCATTTTCAATGAATCCAAGCCAAGCCATTTTCCTCTCTTTCATCTCATCTCAATTCATTTCTCTCTCTCTCTCATCCGCTTTCTCTTTTCCTTTCTCTTTTTTTTTCTCAGGTGGACGTGACAAATCGGACGGCGAAAATAGACTTGGACAATTACGTGCCGAACGGGGAGTGGGACCTGCTCCGGGCGGACATCAAGCGGAACGTTGTGGTGTATCCTTGTTGTCCGGAGCCATTTCCGGATGTGACTATCAAGCTCGTGATACGGAGAAAGACGCTGTGAGTCCAATCCTAGCCATTTATTAGCATTAGCATTATCTTCCTACTTAATCCCAATAGTTAACCTTTTATACCGAAAGAAAAAGGGAAGGAGAAAGCGACGGAATCAAAAGCTCATTCATTTTATTCTCATTAGATAACTAAACAGTTTCTTTCCAATAGTCCTCCCATTTCCCTTTTTTTTATTTTCACCTGAACCCCAAACAAAAGCCATTTCCCTTCTAATCAGTCTGGCTTGAAAAGAAGAAGAGAAAGCGAAACAGCTACCAATTTAGATTTCCCCCGTTTTTTTCTTCCCTTCTAATAATAATCAGGTTTGGGAAGGAAAACAGTCCCAAAATAGAGAAAGTCAAGTAGTTTCCCTCGATTCTTTCCTTCAGTTTGTTTCAGTATTTAAATGTGAAAGCTGCAGGGTCACGTGAAAACAATAAATGTTTTTTTTTTCTTTCGGAAAAACATTTTTCTTCATTCTTTTCCCCCTCTCACGTCTCTTTTCTCTTTCCCTTGTCATTCCGAATGTTGATGGAAGGAAAACCTGATTGTTTTCTTCCGACTTTCTCTTACCGTATTGCTCTTGTCTTTTTTTTCTCTTCTGGGTTTGTCTTTGTATGTATGGCCCATTTGTCTCATGATATTATTTTCTCCTCATTTTCTCTTCTCTTTTTTTTTTGTGCAGGTACTACATCTACAACATTGTGCTTCCATGTATGATGCTCTCGGCCCTGACGCTCCTGGTCTTTTGCCTGCCGCCCGACAGCGGGGAGAAAATTGCTCTTGGCATCACCGTCCTCCTCGCCTTCTCCGTCTTCATGTTGGCTATTAGCGAGTAAGTCAAAGTCAGCTCAAGTCAGAGTCAGAGTCTGAAGGGAAGAAAAAGTGAAAGTAACGGAGAAACTGTTCAAGAGTGAAAGTCGATATTTTGCCCAGAAAAAAAATGCACGCACGAGCATCAACAAAAAATAATTCACGTCATGTCAAAAACATTAAGTGTTTTTTTCTTGGGGAAGGAGGAGATGGTGGAGGGGAAGTAATATTGGGAGGGAACATACGTTAATGGACTTCTGTGGGAAAAGAATTGTTCCAGAATATGATATGATATGATTTGATAATAATGATGATGATGATCCCATCTGCGGGGCACAGCACAGCATGTACTTTCTCCGCTCCCATGTGTCTCCCGCAAAGACCAATGGAACTATTTTCTGAATATGGTTGGGATATTAACGGATTCCGATTTCATTCGTTTTTTGTTTTCGTTTTGTTTTCCAGGGCCTTGCCAGAAACGTCAGAGTCAATACCGCTCATTGGTAAGCAGCTTCCTCTGAGAATTATTAGCGCTTAAGTAAATTTCGTAATTATAATTATAATGGGTGTAGGTATACTTGGTTTTGTCTACGCAGTTGGGTTCATTTTGCGAGTCAGTTTATTCCTTTTTCAGGCGCATTGATAAATATGAATGGGAATGTGCATGGGTGCGGGTCCAGACCACACACCGATCCCAGATGGGACGAAAACGAATGCATTCATCTTTTATGATAATGATCCCATCAATAAAATAAACTGAGTGAGTCTCTTCCGCCCCACGCAATTAGTAGAGTTCGGCATAAATAAACAGAAACTGAAGAAGAGAAAGCCTGTTTACGATAATATGGAATGGGATGAATGGAAGCTCTGATTCCAAGGAAAATAACCGTCATAGTCAAAGTCTCATAATGAACACCATTCAAAATGAATGACTTCCCTTTTCGAATTGACAAAGTAAGTGAGTTTTTAGTGGGAAAATGGAAATTAAGGAGCCGTTACGTAATACGAAGGAAATGGGAGTCTTTTAGTGGCTGACTGAAAAACAAAATGGAATTATTAAGTGTAGTAGCATGGAATGGCATATTGCAGCGGAGCAGTTAACATTCAAAAATGTCTTAATGCGATCATAATCAATTAGGGGAAAACTCTTTTATTGGGAGGGAGAAAGTGGAGGAGCGAGAAAGAATAAAATAAATTACCGGGAATCATTCAAGGGAAAAATTGGTTAAATGAGTCATTCGAAGTAAAAAAAAGAATAATTCGATCAAGCTGGTTTTGATTCCCGGAATTTGTTTTGGAGGAAACGGGAAAAAAATTCTGGGAATAGTTTTTTTATTCAAATGTGCTGCTAGGAAAGGAAGAAAGTAAAATGAGTGAAAGTTTTTTTTATGTTGTTTTTTATGCAATTTTTGTTTTGTCTCTTTTTTCCTTCTAGGAATCTACCTGACAGCAGTGATGGCGATAACCTCCATCTCCGTGATTGTGACGGTGGTCGTCCTCAATCTCCATTACTTGGGGCCACGGGTTCGCCCGGTTCCGGCCTGGCTCAAGTAAGTCCAACATAAAGTCTTTGTTCATGTTCTGTTCAACTGGCTGTGATGTGGAAGTAAATTCAACTAAGCCACAGACAGCAAATTAGTCCTGGAGCGTTGTCAACGGTGGTGTAGCGCCAGCAAGCTTACAGGGAAAAGTGTGATGGAATGGGATGGGAGGAAGTTGATATGGCCGTGAAATAATTAATGTCATACGTGAATGGGCCAGACATAAAAAGGGATTTAGTAGGTAGTAGGTACGGACGTCGGAAATTACTAAAGGGAGTTATTAGGTATATGGTATGGCTCAAATATGACATGACTGGCTGATTGTGAGCTGGCTGGAGTGAAAGCATGAAACATGGATCATGTGTCAAATGATTCCGGATGTGAGGAGAAAGCCGAAAGGCACCAAATGGAAATCCTGTTGAAAATGAAGGGCAAAATGAACGTAGCGAAATCCGGGATTATCAGTTAAACTGTGGATATTTTTCATTTTCCATTCTTGGAAATATTAATTAAGTTCTTAGGTTTGTAAATCCTCTGCTGATTTATTATGCTGCTGTGGTCGGGGTGAGATGGCATATGAGTTGGGTGAACAATGGTACTTGTCCTTTCCGGTGGAATTTCCCGATCTTGGACAGAGATGGAAAAATTTAGAAGCATTATGCAAATTAAAACAATGACACATGTTGTTCGACATGGAGTGGGAATGGGTTGTTTGGGATAGTCATTGTCATGTCATAAAGTAGCTAGTTCTGTTTCTTTTTATACCATGTCCCCATTTTGACATGACATGAGATTACTGAGGTTATTATTTAGCTATTCATGGAGGAAAGTTCCTCCGGAAATCCGGGAGTTTCTCTGCGAACCCTGAGTCTGGCTCATTCTCACTTTTGTTCAAATTCAAATGGCCATGTCATGAATACGAAAGAAACGTGATGGTATATAGGCAGCGGATGGGCAAATTCGCATGAAAATGCGATAAGCAAGTAATTCGCGAAAATTGGATTCAAAACAGACAGGGGGAAAGTGAAAGTTGCATACCAAGTTGGAATTGGGGTAATGTGAGATCATCATCGGGACGGGGAAAGGAAATGAGGAATGACACAACATTAAAAATAAATGACTGACATTGGCATTGTTTGGCATTTTGCAGGTGCCTTCTTCCCGAAGACGATGTCAACTTCATCCGTCAAAAGTCCATGCTAATCCCGGCGACGAGCCGACATCCTCGCAGTGGCAGTTTGAAACGGGGCCATGTCTACATCCCGCACAAATCCACGAATTCCGCTCCCAGTGCCTATCACCAGCAACATCAGCTTGACTTGGCGGCAGCCACTGCTGACGAGATTATTAAAGAATGTTCTTCCACAGAGTCCGTGTCGGTGAGCCATGTCAAGACTGTTCGGGAGCAGTCCCAGCCACCCGCCTACGATGATGCTGTGGACTTCACCACATCGGAAAAGGAAACGCTTCAGCAGAGATTCCGGAAACGACGACGAGGCCAAACTCCTGCTGGAGGAGGAGGAGTGTCCACTTCATCATCCTCCACTGCTCCACTTTCCTCCACTCACCATAACGCTGTGTCAGCCCTCCCGTCAACCGCTGGGATTGAACAGGCTTCATCCACGGCGACGACCATGGCAGCTGCCGCCATTGCGGCAGCCGCAGCACGGAGAAGTGGTGGAGGAGGGACTGGACTGGAATTCATGTATCCCCAGATCACATCATCCTCATCAGAATCACCCGGAGGAGGAGCGGGAGTCGGCCAAACTGACAACAAGGACTCCATCTCCATGTGTGAGGACCTTGTCCAAGCTGTCCGCTATCTGATGAGCATCCAGGAGCAAGTGGAGAGCCAGAATGTGCTGGTAGCTGAGTGGCGCCTCGTAGCTCAAGCCGTGGATCGGATCCTCTTCTGGATTTTCGCAACAATGACCATCGTCTCCAGCACTGTCCTCCTCGTCATCTTCCCCCTGTACAAAAGGAGCACTAACTATGATCCCACTAGTGATGATAATGATGGGAGTGGGGGTGGTGGAGGAGGTGAAGAGATACTTGAAACTGACGCCTTCTAAAAAAAACTAAATTGATCCTAAAAACTACACACAATTTCGGCTCTAACATACTTACTTAACCTGTGAGTGAGGAAATGGATTTAATGGTGCATTAGAATCTGTGCTTTTCAGTCAGCTAAAATAAATAATACATATAGCCATATTTACTACTACTTTAAAGGATATAAATCTATCTAAATATACTCAAGTGTGAGATTTTAATTAAGATTAATTAATCTACTCAATAAATCCTAACCGTACGATTTAATGGCCGTACTAACACTAAAGTAAAAGTAATTTTAAAACGAAAATCCCTGATCCGCTATCCCATCCCACTTGGAAAATACTCTTCCCCTTCCTAATTCAGTTTTCGATAATAAAAAAAATCCTGCCCCTGTTTACTCCCTTTTTGTAGGTGTTAAAATTGTAAACTAAAGAGGGGAAAGAAAAAAGTCAATAAAATGGAATGGGAAAGTAAGACAAAATAAGTATTTGAGATGAAAATCAATTCCGACTCCAACTCACAACCAACCTAATTCTCTACTTTTTTATATATAAAAAAGGGAAAGACTAGCTTTCCCCGATATTATGTATTTTATTCAGAACATGAGCATAATGTATTGATCCTTAAGTTTTACATAATAAGTTACAGAGGAGAAGGTAATTCATCAACAGTTTCTGACTTTACATTTCCATATCCAACCCCAGTCCAGCCAGAGAGTCTAGAAGGAAACTGGCGGCTTTACGGGAAAGGTGAATAAATTATTATTCTTGTTCTCTTACATAACATAATACATTATCCAATCTTAACTTAACCCAAAAGGTAGGTAACAAGTCATTTTAGAGGGGAAAAATATCCTTCATTTCATCATCATCTCATAAGGAGCTTTTCAGCTCAGTAATAAATCAGTCATCTTTCTAGATAGATTCTAGGCTTATCTTGGAGTTGGAACGAACTACTCCCACTTGGAATACTTATATGGCTCAACATGAGCATAAATATATCATATCACACACACACCTTTTTGATACACGTTTCTTCCCCCCACTTCCCGAAAACTAAAAGCTTTTCTTGTTACATAACTTAGATTTATTATCTCAGCGTATATCCTTTGAGCAAATATTGTAGATTGTAGTCTGCTTTTGAAGTCTCCAACTAAACCAGGTACATTTTCTTCTTTCTATGAAGTATCCATAATTTCCATTTTGGGGGCTGACGCTGCGAGTAATTTTGGCTGCATGGCAATATCCATAAATGCATCTTGAAGAGCTCTCCGACACGCCAGGACATGATGGTATCCTCCTGCAATTTCCCCTCCGCTGGCTGCCCTAATGTGACTAAGGTAAGAAGCCGGATTGCTGCTCTCCTTGAGAAGCTCCTCTCTGGTGGGAAGTTTGGGCCCTCCTATTTCCACCTCTTGAGGTTGATAAACAAACAGTGGAACTTCCTCAGCCTTGGGTACAGGTAGGAAAGTGGTTGAGCTCCCACCTCCGCCAATCCCTATCCCTATTCCTGATGTGAAAATCGTCGTCGTCCCACCAGCCTGAGGGAGTGATGGTGCTTGGTAGCTCAGCGTTGATCCCAGAGCTCCCGTTGTTGCTGATGTAATCGGTTTTGTGTCCCCTGCTCCCGCCGCTGTCTCTTGAGCTTGTGCCTTGTGCTGCTCCACAATTGATTTTGCATCTGATTCCAAAAACATGAGGTCATCGATGAGCGCCTCCCGATTTTTCAATTTTCTCAGCTTCTCCTCCTTCTCCAGATTCATGGATTCCAGTCGACGGTACTCCGAGCGGTGGGTTTCCTGCTCGATGATTGCCTCCAACAGGAGGATCTCCTGGTTTTTACGGTGACGGGCCTTGGCGATCTGCTCCTTGTTGTCTTTTTTGTACTGCTCGATTAATTTGTTCGTTTCGATGATGTCGATGTTGTTGGCCAAGTTGAAAACAATCCGCTCCACCTAAAAAAAACAACCAGCCCACAAAGGAAAAGAAAAACCAACAAAATAAAAATAAAATAATAATAAACAAGGAATTCATTATTACTCCCATTCCAACCATGTCAATATCACATCACATGAAAAAAAACAATCCATACGATACGGGGCAACCTTTAGCTTAGCTTCAGGACTCGTTTTCTACCACAAGTGGAAATATAAACGTACCGAGACCACACACAACGACAACAATGCCCAAAGAACCCTATCGTATGCGATGTTATGTCAAAGCCTTAAAATTACTTATTTTTATTCCTCTCCTGGAAACCCAAACCGACTCTGTATCCCAATTTTACTTTTTTTCCTCTTTCATTTCACTTTACTTACTCCAGTTTTCCAGCTTATACGCTCTCCTCCTAACTTTTTTTTCTCATATGGCTACAGCCCAGAAGGAAAAACAAATGGCTAAAGCCAATAAAACATGATCGTTTTCAACCGCCGCCACTAGCACCAGTACCAGTACTGCTCACTCATTCATTCATTCCTATTCCTAAATATAGCCCTACATTCCATCCACATCCACTCCACTCGTTCTTCATCAACGATCACAGCCTCTCTGCATATTTCCCCCTTTTCTCTTTATTTAATACTTTCTTTTCAACTTTCTTCCTCTCATCTCATCGTCGTCGTCCTTTCCAATCTGCCTTGCATGAGAGAACTCCTCCATCCACATCCAGATCCAGAGGAGCTATAGCCCAATATCACTTTTTCTCCCTTTTAACTTTTCCCCCGCATCAATGATGCATTTGGAGAGCGAGTTCTTGGAGTAAAGTGTCATCATGAATAAAATATACAACTCCAAATAAGAAAGGGAGGGAAAAAAACTAAAGAACGGAATATCAAATAAAGGAGAAGAAAGTCGATTGAATAAAAAATTGGGGAAGAAAATCACTGTTTTTTTCTTCTTCTTTTTCTTCCTCTCTGATCATCATCATAACATAACCAAAGTTGGTCGCTGGCGGTTTCACGTTTATTTTTTCGCTTTTGGGCTTCCCGAAGGAAGCTGATGATCAATTCGGAATTCAGCAGTCTGATTCACATTCACATCCGATCATATTAGAAACGGAAGAGTAATCCCAGAAGATCCAAAGAAAAAGAAGTAGTTTTTCTCGAGTTGCCCCAGTTGGAGGAGTCAGTCGGCTTTCTGGATGGATGGAGGAGTTAGTTTTTTTTTTTGGTATACTGTTGGGAGTTGAAGTTTGGTTGTGTGGGCTCTTTACTCTTCTTTGACTTTTCTTCCATAAAACGGGAACTGTTTGGTTTGCTTTGAGTGAGGTTGAGCTTGGCTTTTGAGAATGTTTCATGGAACATGATTCCAAAAACGGGGAGAAAGAGAAGCTAAAGGACTAGACTAGACAAGGACAGAGGAGAAACTGGAGGAGAAAGTGTGTTTACTTCACCAAACCTAAACCCTACTTACTCCCCGATGTCGTTGGATTGGAACAGGAAAAGCTTTGATGATTTACCACCTATCATGGGGACATATTATTTATGTGTGGTTTCTTCGGATTCGTTTTTGATCCTGCTTTGGAAGCCTCCCACGTTTTCGATGGAACAATGTTCATTAAATAATGTTACGTAACGGATGTGCTTAGTAAAATGGTCTGGGCTTGACTTATCACTTGACACATGATTTCAATTAGGATTCGGGAAAGCACAATGTGACCTACATCTACCTAATTGACCTGCAGTTGCACTACCTACTTTTAAAAGATAACCCGTTTGGATTTTACTTTACATAATCATCACACAATGAATGATGAAAATGAATTAATTTGGTTTGAACTGATTACCTCCTCCAGATAATCATTAAACTCCCTCAGGCTCGGGAAGTCATCTTCCTGCTTACTAAAGTCCTTGAGAACACGGCGGCGTATCTCCACCTCCTTCTCCACTGCGGGGTCCTCAAATAGCTGTACCCTGAAGGCGGACCTTCGGAGCGGGATCCCACATTCTGGACAGTTTCCGGAACCTTATAAAAATACACAAAAAGAGTCACACATTAGTTCGGGCATTAAATCGGAAGATTACTTTTATTATTACTTAAAATGTATGTACTTTTAATTTAATTGCATAGTTAATTTAATTTACCTTTTACGAACAACAACTCCACACAACTGTCACACAAAGCATGGCCGCAGTTATTGACCAGCAGCTTCAACGATGGATTCCGGTACTTGGTTGTTTTACAACGGGGACAAGTTAAATCATCCATATTTGCTTACCCTCACCCACAATTAACTTAACTTTTACAAACTTTAAATGCGCTTCGAATAAAATCGATTCAACCAAATCACAAATTGCCGGTCTTTTCTCCTCCTCCACTGTCTGTCCACTCCAATTCAAATCACTCCCAACTACTTTTGCTTTCTCATCATCGTACTGATAAGATCTTATCACTTACTTAAGATTTCACCGGCTAACTGTTAAAACTGCTTATCAAAAGCAAATGAGCACTTTTCCACAAAAAGTCAACAGTAAAAGCACATGCACGAGCCATGAATGAAATGAAAACATTTTCTTCCTTTTCTTTTTACACTTTTTCGTCCTGAAAATTTTCCCCATTCAAATCCCGCGCCGCCCCTGTTCACTTGATGGGGAAACATTAATACATGGAACGTAGGTCACAGTTTGCTTATGTGCCAAATGCCAAGCTCAACAACAACAGCCTGCGCCTGTTCTCCTTTCTTTGTTCTGCTGTGTTGCGTCGCTTGTTTGGATGTTCAGGTTTGGACTGGACTTGAATTATTGAACTGCAACTGTCCAGTTTTCATTTTTCATGGAGAAAACGACTTAGGAAAACGGCTTCTTTCCTTCTTCTCCGGGAAAAAGGAAAACGAGAAAATTCAAAATTTTGAATTTTCA
>JAQGAI010003824.1:0-10229 GCA_034696905.1 Lepidocyrtus violaceus
CGTTCTGAAAAGTGACAATATGCTCATATGCCACATTCCGGCTTCTTTTACCCGTACATTTTGTGGGGAGCGCGTATCCGAGAATATGGTGCGATGGTTTCGTTGTTTCCCGTCTGTTTTTGAAGTGTGTCATCATGTGATGTTATGTCACACAGCTGGAGGTTAAGCATCCACAATAAAAGTGAAAGTGATTTGTTTAAAAGTTTTTGCCTTTTCCAACTTTCCGAGCATAAATAAAACCATAGCTCATAGAAACGAACAAACAACGAATTTTTTGTCATTTTTCGTATCAAAACCGCCATATGATAAATGCATTACACAACAAGTGGGTTACATAAGTAGCGCATTGCATTCCATTGTGGAAGTGGTGGGTTGGATTGTACAGCATAAATATTAAGACGGGACATGGCCTGGTCTTTGACTTTCATCTCCGTCTTCCCAACATGGCACAACACAAATCAACCACCGCAGGAACTTTTTGCGGTCTTTTTGGGATCAGAAGTGGTCGTGTACAATTCCTAGTTGAGTTTATCCTGAAGCTAAAATGTGACATTTTTCTACAAATTAATCATTCAATCTTCTTATACTACTACTTGTTAAAATACAATTACCGTATTCTCGCTATTACTGCGCGGGCCTCTAGTAGAGCGCGGGTCTCGATTAGAACGCGGGGGTAAAGGTCGAAAAATGTAATAGAGCGCGGGTCTCAAATACAACGCGGGGTCAAAATCGGATACTGTTTTATCGTTTACCAAATCATATTCATACTTTTATACAGAGTAAAAGGGGAAAAGATTCCCATAATCATTTCTAACTGTCATCTTTTGAACTGTTAATTTGCGTTTGTCGTGCTAAAACTGATAAATTTTGGAAAGAATGGAAGATTTTGTATGATTACTACTGCTTCAATTTTGTTAAAATGTAATACACCGCGGGCCTCCAATAGAGCGCGGGTCTCGATTAGAACGCGGGGTAAAAACCTCAAAAAAGAAATAGAGCGCGGGTGCACAATTGGCGAGAATACGGTAATATGTTTCTGCGAACAGTCGACTAGACTTATAGATTACTTTGTTGCTCTTAGCAAATTTCTCTGTTCCCATCACTACCCTTTTTGTACAGAAAACTGGTTCTTTTAGATTGTTTCATATTCGTGATTAAAATTCTAACGCTGATATGGGTTGTTTATCGGAATACATATTCTTTCCCACATCCAATCTACCTGGCCGTTTTAAATGTGCAAAAGTGCATAAATAAAATTGACCATAGATCTAGAACTTATAGAAGTCACTTTGTGAGTAACAAGCCCACACGTGGAGCCTCGTACATAAACACGGAATATAGTAAATTTGAGTAGTAAGCATGCAGTCTTCATGAGGTTGATCTTCATAAATTATATAATCTTTTGCGGCATAAAATATAGCCCAAGACAATGTGAAACTGTTCTGGATAAAAAATTGTTCTCAAGATTTTAGACCCATGCTATGAGTTTAACTTAATTAGACAGATCATTTTTTTGCTTTCGTAAAAGTGATGATTATATAATTGTTATGGACCGTGTATTTATTTAATTTTATTTAATAAGGCTTTTAGTATCATATTATATCATTATAATGGAAAGTAGCGCAGCAGCTTCATCGAGAGAGCTGTTTAATAATTGTTTTCAAAACAATGCATGTTGCAAAAAAAATCTAAGAAGCAAACTCGTAGTTACAAAGTCACCCTAAGAATGTCAAGAATGAGTCATATTTCTATGTCTAGCCCCAAAGCTGCAGACTCCAAAGCTCAGTTGATTTTTCGGGTATGATAAATCCAAAGAAAATTACTTCTTGTGTCTAGTCTGTATGGCATGGCATTGCATGAATGACTTGGTTTCTCTCGGAAATAGTTAACAACGGACTGAAATTGCTAACTGTGCAAAGCGTAAAAGGGCATTATCCATTTTATTTCATTTAATTCCGTAAACTGATAACTTCATCAGTCAAAACAGTAGCCAACACTTATCAATATTTTTCCCATTAAAACAACGCGACAACATGACACCTTCACAGATATCATCACATATATCTTCTTAAGTTCACAAATGACAACATTCCGACACTTTTCAGCATTGTTGGCAGATTTAAAGGTTTTGACACTGTCAATTATGTTTTCCTACGCACATATTTGTTGTGCATGGATTGGGGATGATAACATGCCAGAAATACTCGAATCCTCTGAAACTGACGGTGACAGGTTGGCTTGCGGACATGCGACTAAATAGCATGAAGATTGGACAGTGATGTAATGGGAGTATTTAGGTAGAATGCAAAAGTTAATTAAAATTATGCCACACAACTCCATAGACTTGTCAGGTTTAAAAGGATTATGTTGGATTACCAAAATCCTGTATAATCATCATATAAGAACATCATATTTGCTAATAACATATGCATGAGCACTTCAACGTTAAGCACTTAAATATGAAGTCATCGGTTTAAATTTAAATGTGTGCAATACGTCGTTTACAAAGCTGTCCAAGGTAGTTTAAAATTGCTAAAACTTTTAACGGCTATAAAAACTAAAGTAAATGTATTGAATGGAATAATGCCCAATTGTGTGACTCCAAAAATTTGATCTATCTATCCACTATCATGGTAACTTATTGCAGGACAGTGTGCGTCGCGTCACTTTGAATGAACTTGGTTTCAGTTCATGAGGAAATACTGAATACATACCTAATTATTTCAGTAAACAATAATTTAAATGACACAATCCTTGAAATTCATATCGCCCATATTTGATGATAAGTAGGGATAACAAACCTTTTATCTGACTTTTATATCCTCATAAAAAATGTGCCTTCTTTTTAAAAGGTCATAAAATTTGCCATTATCCTTTCGTAGTAAAAAGTCAGTCTACCTCGATGTGTCATACTCTCAGAGGAACTGATATTGATGCAAACAAAAGAACTTCATAATTGTTTAAGTTAAGTATATATTAAATTTGTAGAGAAAAATGTGGGACTACATGCAAGCGACAAGCTTGCTGCCAAATTTGAGCTATTAATATTTTTGATATGCTGCTGATAGTGGAGCAAAAAAAAGCTGTGGGTTCCTTTTCAGCTAGACAGAGTGTGTTAATTAAGGAATGGGCGAATAATTGTGAGCATTGACGATGAGTGATGTGTGTGGATTGAATTGGCATGGTAATTTGCAGGATCGATTCCAGTAGCAGACAACAATCCAATATGCAATTCCCATAATATAGTCCATTAAAACGTTTTTATCATTGGTTATAGTTAATTATGAAGTTAAAGGAGTGTGTGAAAAAGTACTAGATAGATAAAAATTGTGAAATATTATCATTTTAATGTGAACAACTAAGAACTAACTTCTGAAAGAATGAGAAGCTGAATTAGTTGAAAGTGAGCAGAAAAGTTTAAAAAAATAATCGTATGCATGCGATTGGGTAGGCATGTCTGCGTTTTGGATCGCTGTCGATGTCTCACCGGTTAGGTGTCATGAGCGGAACAAAGAATTCTTGGAATGGGAATGTGCTCAATGTCAATGTGTAATGTACGGTTGTGTTGGAGGAGAAACGTGTATAACATACCCACCAATACCAATATTAGTATATTTTGTTGAGTAACTTTGAGCAAGCTTCACATGAACCGAGTTTAATTCCATCTGTCAATATTATAATGACGAAACTATATTGTCGAAGCATTCAATTCCTTCCAGCAGACAAAGTTGGCCCTACATTTCCCTGGCCGAAAGATGGGCACTTGCGGGGATTCCGATTTGATTGGCCTCCTTGGTGGTTTCAGCAGGTTGTAAAATTATTTCACAAGTAGAGCGGAGGCGCCTCGGTGACATAACAATGATGCGTTTGTCGGAACGAAAAATAATTGTAGAGCTTTTATTGGAATGATTTGCAATTTTACTGAACTGAAATTATGATTTTAATGTCCATTTTAGGCGGAGACGGACACATATAGATCGAACAAGCCGGAAAACAGCTCGGACAGGACAAGAGCAAGTCGAAGTCACACAACTAGGCAGACCACGACAACAACCACACACCAGCACAATCGCACAACAACAACTACAACCCGTCAGTACAGACCGGTAGAGCTTCATAATATACCCTTACCAAGTACAGGAGGTCACGTGGTCGGTAAGTGTCTGACATTGACATTAACTACGGGTCATTATTACGTTGAAAAGGTGGATCGTGCTTAATGCAGCAAAGCCTTTTCTAATTCCGTCTAACATGCTATATTAATGTTATGAAACAGCGGAAGTAAAAATGCCAAGTGGGAACGTGGACAAGCCAATAATCGAAGACAATCGGGATGGGACAATCAGCATAAAGTATGAGCCTCGGGAGGAAGGACTGCATGAACTTTTCGTGAAATACAATGGGGAACATGTTCAAGGATCACCCTTTAAGTTTCACGTTGACACCGTTGCCAGTGGTTTCGTTACGGCGTACGGACCTGGGTTAACACATGGCGTTAGTGGGGAGCCCTGCAACTTTACAATTTCAACTAAGGGAGCGGGTGCCGGTAAGTTTTACAAAAAAAATAGTCTCCGAAATACGAAGTATTACGCATGCACTTAGCAGACGGTTGATAATTGATTTCTAAAAAACTGGTTTCGTTTTGTAGGAGGTCTGTCGTTGGCAGTTGAAGGGCCAAGTAAAGCGGAAATTTCGTGCCACGATAATAAGGACGGCACCGTGTCCGTTTCCTACTTGCCCACTGCGCCTGGTGAGTACAAAATATCGGTGAAGTTTGGCGACAAGAACATCAAAGGAAGTCCGTTCACTGCAAAAATCACAGGTTAGTTCTATCAAACAGGCTGAGGCGAGTTTAAGAAAAGCATTTAAAGAAATTGCGAACTGCGAATATAAATGAAACTGAATGAAATGAATATTTCCATTCCTGCGCTAGGTGAGGGAAGAAAGCGTAATCAAATATCGGTGGGGTCGTGCAGCGAGGTTACCTTTCCAGGGAAAGTTACTGACGTTGACTTAAGAGCTTTAAATGCCTCCATTTGTGCTCCAAGCGGTTTGGAGGAACCATGCTTTCTCAAACGTCTTCCATCAGGGAACATAGGTAATGCATAAAAAAAGCTGAATGAAAATGAAACGTAATTTGAGTACACATAACAAGGTCGCGACTGAACTGAACGACTATAATTTCTCCCAAATCTTAGGCATATCATTTACACCACGCGAGGTCGGAGAGCATGTGGTTTCGGTGAAGAAGATGGGAACCCACATCGCGGGCTCCCCTTTCAAAATAAACGTTGGAGACAAAGAGGTGGGGGATGCCAAGAAGGTTATCGTCACTGGAAAGGCATTGAAGGAGGGATCCACTCATGCTGAAAACACGTTCAATGTGGACACTCGTAACGCGGGCTACGGAGGTTTGTCTCTTTCAATTGAAGGGCCCAGCAAAGCCGAAATCAATTGCAATGATCGGGATGACGGGACTCTGGATATTTCGTATAAGCCCACTGAACCAGGATATTACATCATTAATTTGAAGTTTGCTGATCATCACGTGGAAGGGTCGCCGTTTACTGTCAAGGTATGCAATTGTTTGCATTAGCTACACTTAGCAAATGTTGAAAAGATGGTAAGTTAAATGTGATCATTCTTGTAGGTGAGTGGCGAAGGGACAAATCGTCAACGGGAAAAAATTCAGCGTCAGAGCGAAGCAGCTCCAGTTACGGAAGTTGGATCGGAGTGCCGCCTCACTTTTAAGATGCCTGGTCAGTAGCTACCTTGGGCATTGCATTGTCCCCATCCATATGGAACAAGCAAGGATTTATATGAATCAATCTAAAATTAATCTTTTTACCCTTCTCAAATAATAGGAATCCTACCGCTGGATCTATCCGCAACCGTAACTTCCCCCGGTGGTATGACGGAGGACGCTGAAATCAACGAAGTGGAAGATGGCCTCTACGCCGTCCACTTTGTCCCGAAGGAGCTTGGCGTTCACACCGTCTCCGTCAAATACAAAGACATGCATATCCCCGGCTCTCCGTTCCAGTTCACCGTGGGTCCTCTGCGAGACGGCGGGGCTCATCGTGTCCACGCCGGCGGCCCCGGTCTGGAACGAGGTGAGCAATATCAACCTGCCGAATTCAACGTCTGGACTAGGGAGGCTGGTGCTGGCTCTTTAGCCATCTCCGTGGAAGGGCCGAGCAAGGCTTTGATCGATTTCAAGGATCGGAAGGACGGGTCATGCTATGTGAGCTACGTGGTCACTGAGCCAGGTTAGGAAATATATGGTACAGTACATAACATAATACATTTAGTGGCTTATTTTCAAGTGCATCTTTTCGAGAAGGATTTTGTTTCCTCTTGACTTGGTCGAAAGAGCATGACGCGTTATGGACTCTCTCATATCAGGTTTTTTTTCCTCAATGAACTTTCTTACTTACACAATGTTAATGAATAATGATGATGATGATGCATTCGTTCGTGCAGATAGACAAGTATAATCAATAAATACATATTATAAAAATAGTTTTTAAAGCCCTGTTTGTTGAGCAGAGAAAGTAGTGTAGGAAGCAGAGTGGAAAGTCAGCCAATTCCGAAGATTATTTTAGTATCAGTGGAGTCAGGCTTCAGTGACTTTAACATTGTGCGTACATACTTGTTTTGAGGAGCCAGTATAGCTTAATACAGGATGCTCCTGGTCGTTAATGCTTGAAACATGCAAGATTATGTTTTTCTGACAAGTGGATCTATACTCTACACAGGGATACATCCCTGATGCCATACATGAAATTAAGATACAAGATTTAAAATTTTTCGAAACTTCTGTTATTATTTTATGCCACTTATTTTGACTATCAGAGTCACAAGGACTGAGCAGTAGAAATGAATCTTTTGGTTGTGGGCAGGCGATTATGACGCTACAACAACGATATCTATTCTCCTTCTCAATCTGTTTTTTTTTTGCAAAAAGGATTCATCCATACCTATGTGTGGCGGGGCGTATGACGGAAAGGTTGCAATGCTGCGTGCTCTATTTCTGCAAAGAACTTACTTTTAGTGTCTTATACGTGGCTATATATTGTACACGATATGGTTCTGTGAAGTGAAGTTGACTTTGTTGTTTTGCATCGTTCTCTTTTCCTCTGCTGGCGCTACACATTTTTTTTTAGCAATTGTTGTGACATGAACGTTTCAGTGGGTTTTTGTTTCACTTGACCATTTGCATTATTACGTATAGTCCGTGTTGAATATATTTCGTTTGTTTGGTGGTGCTCCTCATGAAATTAGTGAAATGTTTAAGAGTTGTCAAGAAATAACGTTGGAGTATGGGGATGGAGAGGACGAAGATCAAGGTGCATAAACACGATACAACTTGTTAATTAATTGGTGTTGATTTCTTCGTAAATCATCGTCTATCAATCAGTAAATGGTCTTGACTGACTATATGGAGAATTCCTGGTGGCTAAAAATAACTGTTTGAAGATTTTAATCTTGATTTAAAATGGAGATAAGATATATATTTGTTCATACAAAGTGTCATAATATTTTGCAGAAGGTCCTTGAAGAAAAATGGAATGCATATGTATGTCTGTCCGTCTCTGCATAATAGAATGAAAGAAAATTGCCTGCTCTCATGTGAAAGTTGCTATTTGAGACTTGGCTAGCTCCACTAAATAACTCAATAAAATACGTAAGTCTCTATCAGTCCATGTGTATGAAAATGATTTTATTTTTTTTATTTTTATCCTTCTGTACTTCAGGGGAATATCGTGTTGGCATCAAATTCAATGATCAACATATTCCGGACTCCCCCTACAAGGTCTACATCTCCCCGGCAATGGAGGAGGCGAGGAAACTTGAGATTGGACAGTTTCCTGAGGGCGCAATACAAGTTAATAAGCCATCCCAGTTTATGGTTCGGAAGAATGGGGCGAAAGGAAGTCTTGATGCCAAGATCATATCTCCATCTGGAAATGAGGATGATTGCTTCATAGCGCCGGTGGACTCCGATCTATACTGTATTCGATTCGTGCCCAGAGAAAATGGCATTCATAACATTCACGTCAAGTTCAATGGTGTTCATATCACTGGCTCTCCATTTAGGATTAAGGTATGAATTGGGTGTAATAATCCAAATCAATTTTAAAGAGAAACATGCTGATGGGACATTTGTAATTTCATGATTTTATATTCCATTCGGCATAGGTTGGAAAGGATGACGCGGACCCGGCTGCAGTTCATGCTCATGGGAAAGGGCTTCAGGATATTCGCACTGGACAGAAAACGGACTTCATTGTGGATACGTGCAATGCTGGTGCTGGTCATCTTGCAGTTACGATTGACGGCCCTTCAAAAGTATCAATGGATTGTTCGGAAGTTGAGGAAGGCTACAAAGTAATGCAAACGGTTTTTGTATTTTCTTTAAGACTGCATTTGTGTATACCTAACTGGGCTATTAGTTTTAAATTATCTTTTATTATGTATGTATTGAATTTCTAGGTTCGGTATACTCCACTCGTCCCCGGCGACTACTACATAAGCGTCAAGTACAATGGCTACCACATTGTCGGAAGCCCGTTCAAAGTTGTCTGCGCTGGGGAGGATTTGGCAGAGGGTGGCTCCCAGGAGACGTCCTCTGTGGTTGTTGAAACTGTGCAGAAGATATCCAAGCACCATAATAAAGGACCGGTTGTCCCCCTCTTTAAATCAGACGCTTCCAAGGTGACCTGCAAGGGAATGGGCCTTAAAAAGGCGTATCTTCAGAAACAGAATCAGTTTACTATCAACGCCAGTGAAGCAGGTAATTAATTCGTTTTTGAGTATCCTTTAAAAAAAATTGTCGTTCACGTTCACGCCTTCATTTACAAATTTCTTAATTTACAGGAAACAATATCGTGTTTGTCGGAGTTTACGGACCGAAGGGCCCATGCGAAGAAGTCTTCATTAAACATCTTGGTCATAATAACTACCAAGTCAACTATGTGGTCAGGGACCGCGGGGAATACATAATCATGTGCAAATGGGGCGATGATCATATTCCAGGTAGAAAATATACCTCCAAAAATAGCCCCCATTTAATATGTCCCATTTATCTATAAATTAATTCATGCTCTGACGTATTTTGAAACCTTTTTTTTCTGGACAGGGTCACCATTCAAGGTTGAAGTCTGAAGAAGCAGTATCTCATCTCTACATGTATGGCAGAAAACAAAGTGTCATCTCATTTTCTCTCTACGATTCCCTTGCCTTGACCTCTCCTATCATATATTTTGCCATTTACTGTAATAGTAATTAATCCACCTTGGTAGCTAATTGAGTAATTCCCGAAACGTTTCCTAACTAATATCATGAATAATGATAGTGACAGATCTGTTATTAACTGTTTTGTTTTTTTGTAAAACTGGTTCTGTATTTAAATTCTTTGTTACTTTCTACCTTGCCTTACAACAGAATTCTACTATCTATGCATGGTAAACTTTTGGCTCAAAAAAAATAATGACTTTTCCGCATGCATCATTCAACTTGGATTAATTATGTAACTTTTTATAAGTTTCAAAGCGAAACAGAAAAAAATCTACACAGGTTTAAAAAACGATCTTCTTAACTGCAGCTCTGGTAAAAGAAAAAAAAATTAAATATGGAGGGAAGTCTATCATCAATATCATCAACACTATTCGAGCAAATATTAATAATATTTAATAGCAATAACACCACCACCAAAATATCAATGCTTTCATACAATAATTATTTTACTAGTCAAAACTTTCGATTTTCAATCTTATCCGTATACTCTATCGTCTCTCAGGAATTTTTCTACTGAAATTTGAAAATTGACTATTTCAATCGGAACGAAAACTTCAAACAAACATTGCCAAAAAAAACAAAAAAAAACAAACATCAGCTTCACCTTATAATGAGACTAAACAATAACTTTGTCATTGTAACGGAAAAATGACGAAAATGCTTTAGGCGAACTGATATATAGGTATAGAGATAAATATTTAACGTAAAAAAGTTCATTACTTGATTATTATCGGTGGCCGGGTACTTTTTATGTCTCCCTAAGAAAATCTTGCGCCATACATGTATTGTAATCATATAAAACTTTCACTGTCGCTACAACTAACACTAACTAACTAACATTATTAGGCTGCGGGCTTTATAAATCATGTATTTATATAGTGATGTGTAAGGAACATGGTTTTTAATTCTTTCAAGTCTATGTCAATTGC
>JAQGAI010003825.1:0-10229 GCA_034696905.1 Lepidocyrtus violaceus
GACTATGAAAATGGACTATACATATGCTCACTCGAATAATATGGATGGAGGTCTCGCACATCCTGAACAAATACGAAATTTTCTCCTCAGCTTCTTTTTTAGCACATCCGAGAAGTGAAGTAAAGTGACTGCCTTTTTCCTGTAGAACCACTTTTGGGCTTCCAATCTTCTTTCCACGTTTCCTTTCCCGTAGTTTTGTTGTATCGTGTCATGGTGCTCATCGTAATATTGCGTTATTGCTATTACATTGTATAATACATACATGCACATGGTTCCTCCACCACACCATCACCATCATCGACGCCACCACCACCAGCAGTCCGTGCCGTTGGAATTGTCGGGAAAAGTATACTCCTATTGCTCTATATATTATAGCATGGGCTTGATGCACGACTCCGAGAGCTGTGTGGAGGAAGTTCTGAATCTGGAATGCTCCTTGCTTTCAGTTATACCTACAATTTTTTTTTAGCAAACCAGCATACTTTTTTATCTGACTCGTGAAACTTAAGTTCAAGTCTCGTCAGCGTGACTCTTCAGTACTCTTGAGCTATTTTACTTTGCAACTCCTCTTCACCATTTCAGTCTCTCCTTTTTCCAAAGAGAAATACAAAAACGAAGAAGAAAGATTTCCGTTTTATCCTAGAAAAGCATAAAAATAATAATAATAATAAACCTACATATTTTTCACAGACTTTTAGCCACATTGTACTTGAAAAAAATTGACTACATATTTACCTTAATCAAAGTATCAAGAAGAAAAGGAAGAAGATATTTAAAGAAATATATTTTACAAAGGGGAAACTATTTCAGGCTGAATCCTTTTACACACAATTTGTTTGTACCTGGTATAAATAAATACAAATCCGATTTTAGAATCGAAGGAGAGAAGCAGAAGAAGAAAACTATCGTATTAAAAGGGGAAGAATACCCACATTATTTGCTAAAACAAAAGCAGGGAATTTTGCCAACAAATTCGTGCCATACATACTGATTAATATTGAATCCGTTCCCTCACTCTGGCTATATTCATTGTAGTTTGAGGTAAAATTCAAAGACAAATTTTAAGAGAAAGGAATTTTTTCCCTTATCAAAAAGGCAATCCCAACAATATTTCAACTTTTACAACAAGTGGGACAGTTTATTGTACAGGATAGGATCGTTTTTCCTTCCAGATATTAAGTCAAGACAGGCGACATTCACATCATCTCCTCCTCCTTCTTCGATCTTATCTGCCAACAAATAGTTTGATATAAATATTATACAGATAGCCTAACTACATATATTAGGTGCATACGTTCACGATATACACAACAAGTGTTCCAACCTATTTAAGTGTTTCGAACGTCTATAAAACGGGAAAGAAAGTATTTTATTCAGGTTGGCTGTGCTGTCTACCATCTTGAATGATAACTAGATTGGTATATATGACGTACCTGAGTCAATCGTTCGACTAGTACTCTGACTTTGACTGCTATAAAGTATCGGCATATTATGTCTATCTAAATCTACAGAAGAGGATTCTGATTTTAAGCGAGAGAAAGAAAAAAACCTCCACAAGCAACAAAATTCAAACGTGCTTTCATTAGCGTTTACAATTGCATAACACTACTCATCTACAACTTAAGATTCAATTAAGATTGACAGGGAGAATATCACACTACCTTTTTAAACAATAGAAAGAAGGTCGACTTTCTCCACAGTAAAAGAAAAAGAAAAAAAAAGTTTATTTTCGATACAACAAAGTTTTCTACTGGGAGATTTCATTACTCCTCCACTTTTAACTTTTTATTGTCTTCGGGAAGTTAAACAGAGTGAACTTTTGATACAAGGGAACCTATGTGTTCTTTTGCATAATATTGGGACTCTCTTTACAAGGACATGAAAGTTAATTTTTTCAAGCGCATCATCAGACTTATCAGTACTAACCCAGTGATCGGAAAGAAATGGTTCAGCATGAAGGCCTCTGCAATGGTAACGGTAAGTATATCAGTTTTAATTTACTTTCATTCGACTATCTCTTCCTGCTTTTGAGTTATAATTACAGCCCATATTCATGGCTAGAGTAGAAAAGGGTAGAACTGTATAAATTAATGAACCAGTGAATTTCGCCCTAACGAAGGAATCTTAAAATAGGTAGCTTGCTTTCACCATCACCAAGTAATGTCAAGTGTTCCATTAAGACGAATACGGAAGTCACCGGTATGGAAAGGTTAGGTTAAAGGTACATTAGTATACATAGGATGGAATAGACTTTGGGTGGGATGCCATAAACAGGTCATCAATTTTCAATGTCAAGAAACGTCAGACTTAACGAGAATAATTTATGAGAGGATCGCATGACCAGCTCTCACAACTCATGATGGGTTTGGCAATGTGTGTCTGGCTACTCCATACAAACTTGCTTTAATTCGGAAGAATGCATGTTACAAGAAATTACGTTGATTTCGTTTCCATAAATGTATATTGTTTATTGTTTCCGTTGAGTTGCATAATTTGCTTGAATCACCCAATTTGCATCTGACACAAATCCTTCCAGTATCATATACTATAGCAAAATACAAAAAGTTTATAGTAGCACATTTTCCTCCTCCGCGGATATGTTCTTACATCAGGAAGAATGGAATTTGATGATGAAACTTTCCCCTTTACTTGCGTACTTAGATGAAACGATAAGTTATATTCATCGAGATAGTATCTTTCATTTCTTTCATTTCATCTTGGCTCGCTAAGCATTCCATGAATCATCATTTTCATAATTAGGCTTGGTAGCCGAGTATGAAATGTAGAAACGTACATGCCTAAATTGATTTCGAAGCAAAAGAATTTTTTCCCCTGCTCTTCTTGAACAATTCAACATTGACCCATGAATGGTCTAAATTTAGGCACGTCTAGTGGATTGTAAGGAAGTGTATTGTAAATTATATTATATTGTACGTGTATGGTTCGAAAGCCTGCATTTCCATTCATTAAGTTATCTGCACATTTATATTTAAGCGTTCTGACTAAATTTCTCTAATGTCTTTCGTCAGAATTAAAGCAGAAATTAAGTTAGGTGCTTGGTAATTCATAATGTGCTTTAGTTTGCCATGCCCATTTTGGCTTGGGTCTGCCATAAAACCAACTTTCGATTTGCTCTTTCGATTAGTATTGCCAAACTCATAACAGCCCAGACTATGTATGGCAATTTCAATAACCTCAGCTCTCCTCCAGTCAGCAAATGGTAGTTTTGTCAATCTACCTAAGCAGGATACAGATGGATGCTCACGAAAGAGAAAGTATCTATGTATTAGGATGGGGGTTATGCACGGTTTGAGGAGCAGCTGCCAGTTATGAGGTCTTAAATCTCGGCGCTTTTTAATATTTCTCAGATTCCAAGCTTAATGGATATGGCGACGGCGACAGACCATTGTAATGTTTAAAGCTTCTAGACAGTTCATCGATTCTCAGTATTAAAAGAGTCTGAGCTGGGTTGCTGACATATCCATGTCAGGATTTTAATGGGGTCATAAAAGCCAAAGTCCGAAACAACTAACCCTGATTTCATTATAATGCCGTTCTTACACAAAAGTTTCATTATGAAATCGGATCATTGTCAAAATCACTTGTTCAGTTGAGTCCATTATCCTCCCCCTGTAACCTTTATCATGCATGTATGCCATTTAATACTTGGAATGCAAATTGCAATTGAAATTGACATTAAATATCTCACGACACTTTACGATTTTCGTCAGACACATTCAAAACTTTATTTGCTTGTAAGCAGAATCAAAAACTTGCATCATTCACTATTCCAAGCGTCAAGTTGCATTTTATAAATCGGACTACGTGATTGGATTGGGCGTGCTAACATGGTACGGGAATTGCGTCATAGATTTTGTTCCATGTACCTACCCATATACATAATCACTATCGAGTTTAATGTCTTTTCTCTGAAGTGTGGAATATCGAATGATAATAAGATTATGCATAGTTTACTGCGATTTTTTTTCCTGAATAGGCGGATGTAAATCACAAACATTTCTTAAGTATCGCCAGATTTTAATCCGGTAATTTGAAACCGACGATGTGATAATGGATTTCTTAAACACTCGCACAAACTATTTAAAAGGGATTTTCTTTGCTAAATTCATCCACTTAAAATTCTTTGTCTTTGCCCATTTCTACACGATAGGGTATAAACACATTCATAATTTTGTAATAAGTACTTTCAAATGAGGATGACCCTCCTAATCCGAAACATTGATTTAAATGGCGTAAATTGTGATATGGTTTATTCATTCCTTAAAACGCAGATTTTAATTTCTCAAAATACATCGCTCAGTATATCAAATTCGTTGTACTTATGTTATATGTATATATCTCCTCAGACGACAGACGCCATTCCCCACCACAAGCCAGTTGATTTCTGCTTTGTGCTGTGACGCATATTATAAGCTAGCGCCCTCCTCATAAATAAAGCTCACAGATAAGCCAAATTTCACTCTTTAGCCTTTCCAACACTGGGCACGGATCCAGCTACTTTTGTTATCGGATCGGTTCAATAGCACAGTGGGTCTCGCGGGTGCATTCATGTCTTTCCATACAAGTTTGATGTCTGTAATGACGGAGGTTGATTGATGTACTCTACTAGTAAGTTATGTAGCTTTCTTGTTGTGAATACGTTTTGTTGTGATGTGATGAACCAGAATCCTCATCTCATGATGATGATGACTCGTCAACTATGCATGCATCATTTTTTTTTAAACAAAAAAAAAGCCAAGTGAAACGAATTCCTTTTCATTTTGTCCTGATTGAGGACAACCACTTTAAGTAAAATTGGGAAAGTATCAAACTAGGCCAATCCCTTTTCTTTTCTTTCGTGGTATGTTGGGCAAAAATGCATTTGCACAGTACTACTTTCAAAATGTTTCAGTTACCTAAGTCATTTCATTTCACACACGCCATATGTGCACAGACTGTCACATATACGCGGAGAGTAATTAACCTATCTTCCTCGATATATTCGTGGGGTTTGTCTCGCTAATTTATTATCTCCCTTCAAAATCTTTAATCTTCCTAATGCACTGCACACACACACCATTCCCTTTTACTATCATGACTTGTGATTTATATTTGGAAAGTAGGGGGAAAACTTTTTCTCTTTTTCGTATAAATAAAAAAATCTTTGGTCATGGAACAAATTAGTCCATTTGCTTTTTGCTACTTTAGCAAATTAAAATCCGCCTTCATTTATTTCAATGGGAAAGCTATTTTCGTGTGCCGCTGACTGCCTAAGCAAAAGAGATAATTCCGCATTTGGGTTAATAGTATGCTTGTTTGTTATTCATCTGCATCATCTGCATCTTTTCAACTTTCTCTTAAATCTTAGCACTTTCTCGTTTAAAATTAGACAAAGAAATTGTTTTTTGGAAAAGTTTTTTCTAAGATAACCAAAAATCGTTTGTTTTTGTCAATAAATATAAGAGAATTCTGCATGGAATCACTTATTCCCGTGCACTCCTCTGATGACGTGGTAGTTTCTGCACATTTTTGGCATTCGTTCCGATCCCGATCCCACAAATAAAGTTAAAGCCATGATAAGTCAGTTTAATTCAGAAGGAGTGTATCTTATTATTACATAAACAGATACATTACAAATTTATCTTGGTTTTATCCTCTCTATTTTTAGGGATATTGAATGAACAGATTTAAAGGAATTCTTTATAGTTCTGTTATTGAATGAATCTCAAGACAAATCGGCAGACATGTTGAATTGATCAATGATAACCACCCCGCAATAATAATTCCTTTGAATTTCCCATCAGACTTGGCTTCATCTTGAATAATGTCATGTTATCATCAGAGAAATCCAATTAACGAAACATGTTTTGGAGTAAAATAAAAACTAAATGGAAAATGTCAGATTGGGTCAACTCAAGGTGCATTTCCCTACAGTTATTCTCTTTTGAATTGTGTAATCAAACTCAAAAAATAATTGACGGGAGGTCCTTACTCAACACGTTAGCTCTATAAAATATGGCTTTCAAGTACAAAACATTCATAAACTAAAGCTGGGGTCGGGTGGATAAGGTCACCACCACATCCCAATCCCAACTGTTCCAAGTAGGCAGCCGAACCAACCATGCTAAACTATTTTTATTCATTTTATCCGATCCCGTGTTATATTTTGGAAGATGAGGAATCTCATGAAGCATGGTAAAAAAAATGCTCTAGCTCCAAAAAAAATATCAACCGATAAGACATATGCGCTGCAAGTAGAATGGATGCATGAGTGCCATCCGTATCATACCATCATCATCGCCAAGCAAGAAAAATTAAAGAAAATTACAGATTTGATAATATTTTTTTTTAGAGAAACCATGAAACCGGATGCATACACAGTCTGGGACGGGTAATTTGATTCCTCCCATTCACATTCACACTTTTTTCAAAGTTTTACTATTCCACTGACAATTCATTTTGTGGAGGAAAATAAAATGGTTCTCACATCCCAATAAAATATCATCAGCATCATGCCACGGTTGAATTCAATATCAAATAGGTATCCTCCTCCCCTTCTTCCTTCCCATAAGATGTAATGAACTGTATGCTCAAGTCCGGAAAAAAGTATTGAATGTTTTAGTTTCATCTTCAGTCACGCGCTGAACTGCAGACCTTGCCTTACTTATTTTTTTGGGGGAAAGAAGATTCAGATTCAATGTATGAAATGAATCACATTCTCCACAGCAAACAAGACAAACGCCATTTCCGCCACTTGCTATATTGTCTCTCGTAATATCGAAGGCTATGGCTATGAGTTTCCCAAGTAAAAGTAAAGTTTTAAATGATAGCTGTTTTTTTTTCATGAACGTGTTTGATAAACGGAGGTGGTGGTGTATAGCGCATGTTTCTCATTTTTTAAAGCTTATCTGGACTGGCACCCGAACAAAAAAACAACATTCGACATGGTTAAGACTGCGACACACGACTGTATTTAAATTTTTTTGGGAGTGAATGCTTTTGTGTTTTTAAAAGCTATGGATGATATGATGATATCCTCTCTCCTCCTCTTCGTAATGAGCGTAAGGTTTTAGAGAACTGAGTCACTGATTGTGAGCTATTTTTTTGGAAATTGGGATATCCTTGCTAAATCCTCTGGGATAGTTTTCAGTTGACTGCAAATCAAGCTTGGAGGAAGATCCTTTTCTTTTGTTACTTGAAAAATCTTATTAAGTCAAGTTAAAGTTTTTTTTGTTGGATCGGAAAAAGTTTATGAAGAAGAAGGTGGGATTGTGTAACGGGATTCGGTGGATTCCTTTCTGATATTGTTTTATCCTCCGAAATCAGTTTCCCCGGATTGTGCAATTATTTACTGGAATAAAGCAGAGAAGATCGTTCCGCAGAATAATAATCAGCGAAAATAATTATTATCATTTAAATAAAAGTGATTGGAAGTTTTCTCCTGAATAGGAGAAACTCTGTTTGCTCAGGTTGATTCGGAGATTACAACATCAATTTCAATAAAAATCTAGTTCTAAAGACTTACTTGAATCTTGAAATAAATCTGAATCTATGCAGATGCCTTCAAAGTTTTGAAGGAAATTGCTGATTGAAATTTTATTGTCCGAAGGGAAAGCAATGAGAAAACTCATCTTCCAATTATAATGACTCCATTAAAGAATCTGTGACGTAAAAGCGTAATCTTTAATGGGAACAGTTTTCCGAGCAAAAAAATAAAGGAAGCAAACATAGAGAAAAAAATTGTTTGTTTGATAGAACATTTCTCTCCTGCCGCGGCTGAGAAAGTTATCTGATAAATAGAGTCAGTGTGAACGTTTTCCAACTGGAGAAAGAAAGTCAAGCACATTCATTAACTGGGATCGGACTGTGTTTTTAGAAGATTGAAAAAAAATCGGAAAGTGAAGTTTTTTGTTTTAAGAAAATTATTTAGTAAATAAATCAATTTTTTAAATACCACATTCATTCCATCGATAGGAACTGAACCAAAAAAAAATACGCAGATTGTGTAGATTGTTTTTACTTTACCTCACCGACCGCATTAGAGATTAGGCGGTGTTGGTCGGTGTTTCCGCGGATGACAGTGATGTGGCAGAATTAATTATCACGAACAAGTTACAAAGTACATTCTCCTCGGTTTTTGTATACTCAAGTTCTAAAAAAATTGTAAAAGCAGCCATATCCTTTTGTCTGTGCCATTTTGCCAGTTTTGATGAAGTGCCGAGGTATTTTAGAAAAGATTTTTCTTTTTCCCAATAATACCATTAGCAATTTTACACATAGTAGTGTTGAGAGGGAACATGTAAGGTATCCTTTCTCTGGGAATGTCGAATCGTCTGGTCTCATTTCACAGCACAAGCATAATGGGGTGGTCCAGCCCTGTTCCAGGAATCGTATTCCCAATGGCACCCAACTCGGAGAAGAAGAAGGAGGAGGTAAATAGTTACCTACTTACATACACAACCTTGTTATTACTTTAGTTAACTCAAGGAGAAAAAGCAATACTAATGTTATACATTATGAATGGAAAGTCAATATTATTATTATGTAACACGGATATAACTAACGAGAGTCCAAAAGTCCAGGAAATCTTCACAGATGGATGATAATTCTATTTCCATACATTTCAGAGAAAATAGATTTTTTTACATAATGCATGAAACCCAAATAGCCATCATGCATACCTAGTTGATCTACTCTCTCATGTATGTGTTATGCACAAAAGTGGAAAACTACTCACAAAAAAATGGAAAGTGAAAAGGAAAGGAAAAAAGTAAACATGTTGCTGAATCCCAATCCAAGATTGACTTTTCCACAAAAATTTTACAAGATGAAACGCAAAATGTACTGGCGAGAGAGAAGGAGAGAATAAAATGCAATCTTTTATAGAACATACTCTGAAGAAACTTTTTTTCCCTCTCCCCCCGTTCAGCAAATAATGAAAGTTGAATGGGGAAAAGTAGGAATAAAAAAATGTGCAGAATGCATTCAAGAGCTTTCTTAACAAGGAGGGAAAATACCGTGCAAAAAAAGAGAAAAAAGTGACTTCTCACTCAACGCTATTTCATTTATACAGGAGACCACAGAGATTCGTCAATTCCAATAGGGGAAAAAGCAAAGTTCAAATAAAAGACTTGTTTTTATATCAAGCAGAAAGTAGTTACATAAGAAAAAGAAGGAAAAAAACAACAAATTTTATAGCACAAAAGAAGGTTTTTCTTTTAAAGCTTAAAGGTGTTTATACGGTGTAAAATATTTATAGAGATGGAAAGAACGGGAGGAAAAGGCGGACCCGAAGACGAAGAATGATGTGTCTCCTATTAAAAATTACTGTTGAATCAGTATATAAATAGGTCGCTCATCGTTGGGAGTGAAGGTTTCCTTTGATGAATTCTTTTTTCTTTTCTTTTTTTATGTGTTTACGCATTTGTAAGTAATGTCCCGTATCCTTGTCTTTTGTATCAGAAAGAAGAAGAAAAAGGAGAATATTTTTATTTCTGAGGTGATGGTGGCGGCAGCATGGCGGGCTGATGTACTGTGCCGTGTTGTGCGATGTGGATGGGAGCTTTTTGCATTATTATGTTACACACCACCACCGCCACAACGAACGGGCCACCGTCATTATATTCTATCTTTTACTGTCACTTTGGTACTAAAAAGTCACGAAAATGCTGAGAGAGAAAAGAAGATTTTTCCGGACAGTCTTTGTAAAAGGGATAGTTGATCTTTACAACAGATATATATTAGCGGGCTTTGTTGTTTTATTTATTACGTTTTTGTAACGTGCCATTCAAGTTAGTTGGCATTTCGGAAACGACAAGGGGAAATCATGCAAAACTAATTTGCATTATGCAATAACAATATAGCTGTTCATGGTACATGTCACAGGAGGAAAAAAATAATCAAGAGAAAATTTTCCTCTTTGGGGTCGATGAGTTGGGAAATTTGGAGGTTTTTGAGGTGAAAAAAATATGAATCAGAAAACATGATTTAAGTTAGATAACCTTTTTATGCTGGGAGAGTAAAAGGGATAATGTAAAAGAGTTGTTTCACCACGGGCGCACTTAAAGCGATGAAATTTCGTTTCCAGTTATTTTTTAAGATTAATTTCTGTGTCAATAATGGAGGAGGACAAAGTAAAAGTGATAGGCTCTAGCTTGGCAAAAGAAAGAAAGTATTTTAATAACTTGAGGCTGGTGAGCAGCTCCAGGTCTTGAGAACCTTTTCATGTC
>JAQGAI010003826.1:0-10227 GCA_034696905.1 Lepidocyrtus violaceus
GGCTCTTCCGATCTGCTCCTTTTTAGTTTAAATCACGACATGACACACTGATCGGGAATCTGGATTAATTGGGCCATTCATTAAAATAGAATGAGCTTACTTCTTTTGAGAGACGGAGAAGCTCATGGTGGTGGTGGTGTTGATTGCTTGGCTGAATCTATTTTCATCTTCCGCTCTGAATATTCAAATTCATATCTTAATATCCCCGATTCTTTCATTATTTACTCTAATAGCTCCCTATGGTATCTTTGCTCGGAGCTGTATTGCAATGGCCAAGGACTCACGATCCACATTCAACATTATTGATGATGAGGGGTAAGTGATACAGATACTTCATTATATTACAGCATTTTAATGATTTTTCATGCCATCCCCATCCTAATAAAAATTGCTGAAAAATGAGGATAATAAATGTACAATGCATAATTAATTCTGTGCAAGCGGAAAATGCAATTATGCTTGATGAACATGATGACTTTTTATGGTAACTTAAATTAATGATGTTGTTGTTGATAAATTATAGATGTCCCGTTGAACCCAGCATTTTCCCCAAATTCGAGCAGACCAACCAGTACTCTTTGTTCGCCGAGTATGAAGCCTTCCGTTTCACAGAGTCTTATGGTGTTATCTTCCAATGTAATGTGAAGTATTGTCTTGGACCTTGCCCTGCTGTAAGTAGAGATGTCTTATTTTAAGTAAAAACGTATTGGCAATTTTTTTTAAAGAACAATTTTAAATAATGTTGTTGCTTTTATTTTTGTGTTTCACAGGCGGAATGTACATACAATAGAGAAGCATTCCCAAGTTACGGCAGAAGGAAGCGTCGTGCCGTTGATGACGAGGAAGCCAAATCCCTGGTCAATGCAACCAACGCCGATCTTACCCTCAGCCAAGAAATCCTTGTCTTGGACTTCAATGAAGAGCTTCCAGCCAACTTGCCAAAATACAGCATGCCCAACGACCCCATGGACAACCAAATCGGAGGCTATCCCAGCGAGAAGTTCAGCGGTGGATATGGACGCTCCCCGTATGGAGAATACAACAGCAACAACTACCAAACCGGAGGATTCGGACCTTCTCACCGTCCCACATACTCCGAAGAATATGGACCATCAGTCAGTTGCCCAACCAGGAATTCTGTCTTGGTCCTCTCAGTAGTCTGCGCCATGCTCCTCCTCCTGTATGTCGCTTCCGCTGTTTGCTTCATGGCCAAGAGTCGACCATGGAGGGGCTCATCAATGGGGCATCATAAACACATAATGCAATGATTTCATTAATCCTTTAGCTATTTATTTATTTACTCCAGTGATTTTTTTTACTCTCGATGTAATAAGGCAGGAAAAGGCTTCCGTTTTTTTTAAAAGAAATGATGTTAAGTTCGTCAGTGGATGGGGCATCATGAGAAAAGGACGAGGTTATAGTTTTACTGCAAATTTTTGTGTTTCAGTTACCTGTTTGTAGGGGTATGTATGTTTTTTGAAAACAGTTAAATTACAAGACAAAACAGTTTTAGCTTTTTTAAGGTATATATTATTATACGTAAATTGGTTTCCTTTTTGGTTGCATTTTTCTCTGGAATCTTTAGATTGGGAAAGCTTGACAAATTTTTTTTTAAACAATGACAGTTTACAAAACGGAAATTTTTACTCCCTTACTTTGTGTAATAATTAATTAATTAGTTAAGATATTTATCATGGAATGGAAAAAAATATTATATGGAACTGACATGCAATGATAATTATTTTTGGGGTATTTAAATTTATTTAATTATATTTATGATATGATAATGTATGTATAGAATACTTGACGTAACAATTAAGTGTTGTTTTGAGAGTCTTCGAAATTGCCAAAGTTGATAGCGATTTCATTCAGTACCAGAATTTAAGTAGGTAGATTTTTTTAGTTTTAAGCTAATTTATTATGATTGACAGTGTTTGCGTACGAATTTACATTTTGTTTTATTGTGGAGAAAGTATAAGCGCTAGGGTGGTGCTGGTCAGTTGAAGACATAATGCGTACATTTGTGTTCGACCAGTGAAGTCCTGTAACATTCTCATTTTTATTCAATTTTTTTTCTAGGGGTTGATTTAAAAACTAATGATTTTCTTAAATAACCAACTCGTTTTTTTTTTTCATTCTAACAAATGACAGTTACATAATAATTAATGGGAGCTGTGGGGTTTCTGCTTATTTGAAAAAAAAATATACTGAATGATAGCTTATTGGATTGGCTAACCTATTTATTCTTTTTGATCTGATCATGAAACATTTTGGGGTAATTTATGATTTCAATCGTCAATATCTTTTAAGTTTATGTAATTTTTATCAGTTAATTCGAGAAAAACCTAATCAAATATTTTACAGTTTGAAAAATTATAATTAGATAATATGTTATAATTATATGCGGCTAGTTGAGCTAGTTCTAGGCAAATATCTGGCCTGATGAAGTTGAATGTGTTTGATTTACATATTTATCCCATCAAGGTATAAAAAAAAGATATTTTGTGGTACGTGTACCTGTGAAACCTGTACATAATTATCTAATTCATGACCGGTGTATAAAAAACCAGTGTTGATTAGTTATAAACTAAACTAGTGATGTTTCTTTGTTTTGTATTTGTTAAGTATTTTTTACTAAGGAATTAATTTATGTGATTAGGTTATTTACCAACAAAACATGGACAGTGAATCCAAACAAACAGATTTTTTCTTGACAAAAGACTCACTTCCTATTTTATATAATATTTTACGTACGATACGATGCTATACTACCAGTTTACTACCAGTTTTATATGAAAAAAAAAATGATGGAAAATATTGAGAAAAAAATAATACCTTTTGACATGAACCAATACAAAACCAAACCTTAGGGGTAGTGAAGTGGACGGGAACAAAATTTTATATTTTATGTGACAAATTATGAACAATCAACAATGTAAAAAACATAACGTGTATGGATGAAAACGAAAAGTTACGGAAAAAGGTGAAATTTTTTTTAGATGTGTGCTTGTATGAACAGTGATTCCCAAGTGGAGAACTTAATTTATGTACCTTTTTGACTGCAATAAAGCTTATACAGTTTTTGAAAAATAGAACTTTGGTATTTATGCCCCAATTTACATTGATTTCCATTCATATGACGAAGAAAAAGAAAACGGTGAAAGGCCACACAGACACAACAAACATCAAACTCCTGTTTTTAAAACAAGATAATTTTTT
Source organism: Lepidocyrtus violaceus (assembly GCA_034696905.1). Classification (NCBI taxonomy): domain Eukaryota; kingdom Metazoa; phylum Arthropoda; class Collembola; order Entomobryomorpha; family Entomobryidae; genus Lepidocyrtus; species Lepidocyrtus violaceus. The sequence continues at coordinate 3,220 of JAQGAI010003826.1, forward strand.
TTATTATTTTTTAACGAACGCTTCTACATCGCATATTATATAACATGTACATAAGTATGATCATAATTATATACTCGTGAATAGTTAAATATATTTATGTATAGTAACATATATTTTTCATAAACGGAAAAACCAACACCATCGTTTTTATATTTTTAATACTTTTTTTTGCCTTCATCATCGAGGTGAAAGCTCTGCTTGTTGAAATCGGGCTGTAGACAAACATATAGATTTCTTTTTTTTATAGTTTCACCACCACCAAGTTGCACCAGTAATGACGACAGCATCTCTCTACACATTAGCCTGGTTTTTACTTTTAGCCAATGAAATGGATTGATTGAAATAGAATGAGAAGTGATAATAATAAGGGTTAAAAGTAAACGATTAAGTTTCTTAGGTATGTATCATCATATCAATCACCAATAAATTTATAATTATTTCTAAAAGTATATAATAAGATAAGACCAATCATCTAGTCTACAAGTACACATATAGCTTACTACACACAGAGAATAATACAATACAATAGGTCTAATCACTATAAAGATTTTTAAATATGATGAAAGGTTCATACATATGGATAAAGGTAATTAATAGGAGAACAATAAAATTGCAGGTAATTTTTATTCATAAAATAAGGAGATTTTTTTAATACTGCTTGCTGTTAACTGCATTAGTTTCTTCCGTAATAATAATCAAGAAAGATGATTATCACTCGAACCTTAAAGACTTCATTCATGATTGTCCTTATTCTATGATTGATTTTTTATTTGTATCGAGTCATCTTTGAAAACATGATACGTATGAAAAGTTTTCTGTTTGAACTTTCGGCGTAGCAAATTTCTGTTTTACCAATAAATCTAGAAATATACTACTGCTTTTTAAGCATGGTTAGCTAGGGAAATGTTTTTTCATTAGTACATACATCGAAAGACCAATAGACATAAATAGAATTTTTAGAAAGAGGAGCCATTTAAAAAGTTTTCAAAAAGTAGTTTTAGTTATTTAGCAAGGAATGAGAATGAATTGGATTGATTTTGTTTAGCTTCTATCTGGTATTGATTGAATTTTCATTGATAAAGATGATGATATTGTTGAAGTGGCAATATGTTCAATTATCGGTTATGATTGTTTCGGTTGATTAAAGCAAGAAGATTTACAAAGTTGGCACGCTCCTACTACCCTACTTTACAGTTTGATCATCACGTTTAGGTTCATAGCTTCCTGTGAAGAGGAATGAAAGCTCCGGATTATGTTACAATAGAATAAATGACCCGATCCTAAAATGGTCGAGATTAGACCAAGTATAATTTAATTTACTTCCAGTTTTAGTAATTTAAGCAAAAACGCTTGGATTTTGAAGGAACAAAAATTGTTTTAGCTATTTTGTTTTGGTTAGATTGTCAGCTCAGATTTAGATTGGCCATTTCACAAGGTTTCATAGTCAACTCGATTTTGATTTTTGAAAAAATACTTATTAGTTTTCGTATTGAAGTTTAAATGTTTTTGAAATGTTTAGTTTTGAATACTGGTTTGGGATATGTGTCGTTTTTCATTAGGAGTAGAGAGTAGTTAATTAGGTTCTGAAAAGCTACGCATGTTAGAAAATATTTCTTTATTCCAATATTATGGACCATTAGGTTAGACCTTTAAATATGTGTATTCATATTCCGAATTTTTTACCATTAAAGTTTGGCTCTTTAGAAAGCATAGAAATCTGCAAAATTTTGAAATATGTATATTGGATTGGTTTCGGTTACAACTGGGACTCTCCATAATTTCGGCATCCCCAGAGGGGACCAAGATAAACTCTCAATTTTGTACCACACCGTTTTAAGTTCTCAATGAATTTTAGCATCTCTGTCGTAAGCTATTTAAGATTAGACTCTTCGGAGATTGTAGGGAGAAAGTTTGTTTGTAAAATATATAACCTGGTCTACAGTAAGGTACATCTATAGAAGGAACAGGAGCCTTTTCTTGGCTTTCATTCAACAAAAAAATTGGTTGTTGGAGGGCAGCCTTAAATCCCGTCATCATCATTCATGATCTTTAGCTAATTTTTTAACATTAGTTAGTTATATCGGAACTTTTATAGAGGAAGAAACTTGGAGCCACACATAGTTAAACATTTAAATTACCTTTTCTTCCGTATTAAAGTGTGAAAGCAGAATTTATAGCAAAGCCCGTTTCATAATACTTTTTTCTTAGTGATCGTCTACATAATCAAAGGAAAGCTATGTTGTTGGTTAGATGGTTAGTAATTTTTCTGTAGAGAATGTAGCTAAATATATTTTGTATTTCTTGCTTTAGATTCCACTCCAAAACGATTGTTTGCAAATTATTTCTCAAAATTGCCTTTTCATAATTTCAACATTCACAAGCAGCTTACATAGTTCTCATGCTGTAAGATGGTTGTTAGACTTAACGTTAGGTTTGTATGCTAAACTACAAATATATCTGTTAAGTTTTTAATTGCTGTTTGAATAATGAAGCTTATAAAGAACTGAATTAGTTTTTCTTAGTTTCGTAAAAGTAACTAGTAAGTAAAATCTGTCTCATTTGCTGAGTTTTTTATAAATTTACATTCACCTGTTTACACATATGATTAATTAACGTAACGTACACACACATAGGCTACTTATAATGTAATGAGAACAACACATTTTTCTATAAAGATCAGAGAAGAGATTCACCCACAACGATATAATTTAAATTATGCTGTTAGTAATTAATTAATTAATTAATTAAGTTTGCTGCTGTGAGATAAGTAATAATAGCATCATCTCCGCTTTAATCGGACCAAGACCGGTGCTATACGAGTGAGTGTATGAAAACGAAATTAAATGGACATTTTTTATACCTCTTCCCTTTGCATAAATAATGGCAAAAAGTGAGCAAATAAACCGATAACGTGAGGAGGCTCTCACATTATTGTTGACGTGTTATATAGCAAGTATGTATAATTAATTGAAAATCATTAGTTTGGGACTGACCAGCTCACAATCAGGCTTCTTCCTCTGATTTCGTTTTTTATATCATGTTCCATACATGCAAGTGTCCCACAAACAAAGCCAAAAATACATAACGTCTGGACATTTCATGTCATTTTATAGGTAGTGTGACTTCAGGTATAAGAGACGTTCGCGTTCCTAGAAGTACTCTCCTGTGCTAAACAAAAGACTTGAATTACAAAATCACAGAGCGAACAAGACAAGACATATTATCGCAATATAGTTTACACGAAAATATTTACGTTAACGGTGAAAGTTGCACATGATCACAATGAAAAATAGAGAGTCACAGTTAAGAAAGAATTTTTTTGCACATTTTTGTCACAGCTCATCTTCCATCTTCTTTGTTAGTAGTAAAATGGACAATAAAAACACGTAAAATACAACACCTTTTTTATATATACAAGTCCATGTAAAAAGTCAGTTCATAGTTCATGTACTCATTATGAGTCCTTCTCGTTTAACGTCTTTACTCAATCTCTGTTTAGAAGAAAGAGACAAAAAAATATCTGTGCACTTTTGTGTTTTTTGTTTTGAGATCAGAAAACGGAAGGGGAGTAATTAATAATAACTATAATTATATTGCATAAACTGGCGTAAATTAGAGATTTCGTCAGTAAGAATGAAGTGTAAGTAGTTATGTAAGTAAGTACATAATTCAGAAGAGTTTTGATTAATCATAATAAGTACAAGTAATTAAATTTTTTTTGACTAAATTGAAGGCAACGCATACCAGCTTGAGCAACGTCTTTATGCTTAAAAAGTTTTTCATTTTGCTCAAGGAATCCATTGAAAAAAAAACACAGTTTAAAGAGAAGAGTAGGAGTATATGTAAGTAGTGGGTGGTGTGAGTTAGTCTGGACGTTGGAAATCAGTACAGTTTTAAAAGGTAATAAAGGTTCAAAATGGAAAACGAAAGCAGAGATCATTAATTAATTAATCCACAAAAACGACCACCGTACGAAATAATGTACCTTTTTGTTTTGCTCATATCGGCTAAGGTCACAGACTGGAAACAAAACTTGTTGATTGAGATTAAGAATAAATTGATCTTGTATTTATTTATGTTAGTTGCATATTTAACTTATCAAAAGACTATTATAACTCGACTTAGATTGACCTGCAATTATTCATTTTTGAATGTTTCTTCACACATGCAGGCAAATAAAAACTAGGGCTAAAGTCTGGAACTTTCAAGCTGAGCTACATATTATATTAATCGTCATCAGGATAATAATTACAATAATTAGGTAATCAAGAAAGTATGTAGCAGAGTAGGCAGAATACTCAAGCAAATTATGTGCTTTCTCTGAATTCGAGGGTGTTAGTGTGTAGTGTGCGTTATATGGCACACCGTGTTCAAACAAGACTTTGACTTGCCCCACCCATGCGAAACAAGTTGAGGAAAATTAAAATTGCGGTATACCAGTTTAATTGACTGAGACCTGCTGGCTCTTTCCAGTGTGGGCGCACAACAAAGATACATTAATTGCCTCAGATTACACGTGTCAAAGTACCTTTTATTTGCCTGGATTCTGTTTGTATGTCGGAGTTTTTTTTGAATAATAACTCAATATGTTTTCCTCTTTCTCCCTCTCTCTCTCTTTGCCTACGCTAAAGCCTAGCTTGTGAGAAAAATGAGTAATATAATGCGAAATGACTGTTTTATCGTTAGTACTATCAGTTTGATTATATGTATAATTATAATAAATATACAGAATATTTACAGGTTAGTTTGTAGTAGTCATATATGATAATAATACTCCCCTTCCACACGTTAGTTTTTATATTGCCAACTTAATATTTTTCTCTGATAGTTATTACTTCTTTCACTTAATTTATAACCCTTAATTAATAAAGAGCAATCACACGCAGTACCGATATCTTTTTTTTAGTATATCCTGCAGTTTTTTTTTTTTAAACAAGATAGACAAGTACAAGTTATAGCATATAATATATATGTAGGTAGGTATATAGTAAGAATCTCTCTTGTCCAGTTCCTGTTTACTTCAACAGCTTGTTAGCTCGTTCATTAGCCATCGATATTCGTACTTCATTGGAGCCAGCCTAAAAAATGTAAAAAAAAAGAATTATGTTAAATTAGATTGGATTTTAATGGAAAGTCCTTTCAAAACTGGGGAAATTAATTGGAGGAGAGTAGAGGAGTGGATATTAATTTCAAGGTAAATATGCGACATGATGTTTTTAAATGTCCATTTTCATATTCTCGTTTGGATTCAGGCGTAATGGGAAAGCTCATATTTACCATCAAGTTAATACGATCAATTTGGGTGTTCTGATTCCCGATCTCCGAGCCCATATCAATAGCCATGTTTCTCAGGTTCCCCACCATAATTGACACTTCCTCCATATTGTTCTCCATCTCATCCTCTCGAGCATCATTGGTAATCCTGGAATAAAAATGGAAAGTTGTGTTTTGTAATGCGCTTCCATAATATCGTGCAAATGTTGAAGTTTAGACAGGTAAATACATTCATTTGAGTTTGAACTGTTTTGTAAACAGTGAAAGTTTTTTTTGAATGAAATGAAAATGTCATCAAGGATCTACACGCTGCGAATTCATTTTGTGGAGAAAGTTGAGAAGTACGGTCTTCCAATGTTTGTTTGCGTACCATTCAGTGACAGTGTCAGCCCCGCCGCTGGATTACAACTTATGTTACAACTGTTGTTGTGGTATGGTATGGTGTGGACTTGGAGTTTTTGAAAGGCTTTTGTGGTAGCGGCAGCCTTCCCTGTCCTTTCTATCAAGCTACTCTTCAGCAGTGAAAGTAATGCAATGCAACCTCAACAATCATGTCCTTATCTATTAAAGCAACAGTGCCTAAACAATCTTTCTCTTCCATATTCTCAGTTAACCTTAGCCATAACATAGACATAGATATAACGTCGTCCCTTGCTCTTGGTCCATTAAACAATTTATTATCCTTGTTGTGCATTTTCGGCTTTCTCCGCTCCCTTTATCTATAAAAGGGAAGCGAACATACTTACATAAGCTCTGCTGGGGCCAACAATCGCAACTGGTCAGAAGAGAGCAAGACAAGAGGAGTAAAGGAGCATTTTTTGTCATTGCCTTGGCTTCAAGGACAATGGCGGGTGTGAGCTGAGTACTGTATAAGGGTTGGCGTGTAACAAAGGCCTTCTCTCAGCCAAAGCGAAGCATCCCAACATTGTACATAGAAAGCAGCGCTCTTTCCCTTCTATCGGATGAGTTGCTCAAGTCAACGTTGTTGAGAAAGATAGTCAAATAACGCTTCCACTGTTATGCTTTCTAGTTAGTTCACACACTGTGAATGACTGGCATTCCATATTGCCTACTCTGTGATTTTCGGGAGACAGACAAGGTGAAAGTTAGCAGCTTTTTTTAAGGGGGATGAATAAGGTTCAAATAATAATGAATTTGTTTGCATCATGAAAACTTTCTAAACCCTACTATAAAAATAAATGGATGTCCTTCACAGTCAATAGAACAACTTTCTCCTACGTAAACTTTTACTCCTGTTTGGGAGTTGCAAGGGAAAGTGGCACAGGGGAACGGATTTTTGTACAAGTGAGACCTCCTTTTTCCTAGTGAAAGCAGAGAAAATGAACACCCAAATTTATCCAGTAATCCGGGTGGTAAATAGCATATGAAACTTTTTGGGATTACAATTTTCTCAGATAAATGCAAGCTTTACTTAAGTGAGTAGAAAGTTGAATTTGTTCCAGCTGACCAGCACTTTCTAGTTTAATGCAATTTGCCTAATTATATTTATACGTTAAAAAGTTGTTACACAACAAAAATAATCCAAAATGGAACTCCCTTCTGTACAAACCAGTCATTTTATGAAGCTATCATCCTTAATTGCTCCTTTCCGTTCTATTATCAACATTTCACACTACAATGAATTCCATCGAGTATCCCAATGTAGTTCACACATCACATCCTTCCCTTTCCATCCACCCTGAAAGGAAACAGTTTAGGTGGAAACAAACCTAT
>JAQGAI010003827.1:0-10226 GCA_034696905.1 Lepidocyrtus violaceus
AATAACAATGGAGCAGGTTTAATGGAATCCATTGAGAACATTCAAACATGTGCTTATTCATCACTGTCATCACGTCATAATAGTTCACTTTTTAGCATGCAGTGCCTCTCTCGTCATCTGTCGAAAAATCAGATTTGTCATTTTAAATAAATCTTTTGCTCCGTTTGGGCTTTCGTTTTCGTGATGAAATATGGGAGCCAAAGCCAAGTCAAAAAGTCTGAAGTCTACCATGCTTGTATTCATATAAAGAACTCATTCATTCATTTACAAAAGAATATGACAATTTGATTTTCTTGATTACGTAACTCATAATATAATACTGTAAATTGCAGTTGCATGTGCTGTTAAAATTCTAGATGAATTATTATTTTGGGATGTATATTTAGAGTATGTAATTGCTCACAAAAGCAAATTAATGTGAGTGATTTACTTGCTTTTATACACGCCTTTGCTGCGATATGTGGTTTGCTATAACTTCGCTCAAAATCTTAACAGTTTGGGAGCGATATTTTGCTAGGCCCCAGCCGTCACCGTTACAGCGATACCACCACTCTTTCGTCATATGTTTCACTTTCGTTAACAAAAGTGAAAATTGAAAGGGACAAGTGAGAAATACCTACGAAAGCTCTTCAGATATCATTAATTATGCACGAGGCTTGTCGAGTTGTCGACTATTTTTTGCTAATCCTTTTCACGAGTGATTTTCTGAATTGATTCCCTTTTTAGTCGGTTTGAGTCTCAATAATGTAAACTGCAGTTGGACAAATATGTCATGCTTGTTATCACTTTTGTGGTACCTATGTCAATTGTTGAGTTTTACATACGTGTCATGTCATGCATTTATAACGACCCTAATAAGCCTGCCGACTAGTTTTTGAGTTTTTTGATAGAAATAAATAAATAATAAATTGAATGTGTTTTATATGCATCGATAATATTTAAAAATGTCTCACTTTTTTAACGTCAAATTATAGCCGATTTATTTTATGCATCACGTATGCAATTGTAAAGGAAACTGCTGCGATAATGTTTCGGAACGGAATGACTTGGTCGAAAGATTTATTTTTAGGTATTTCTATATTTTAAAAGAATAATACAAATGACTGGGGCTGAGGCTACTGACTGTCTTGTTCGTGTTAAATCTTCCATTTCAAAAAATAGAAAAGCGACAGATCGAGAAATGAGTACAATTAACTTTTATGCTCTAATGGCTGGACTACGTGAGTCCTCGGATGGATTTTGGCTGTATTTTTATATGCTACGCTACTTTTTGAAAAGTACTTCTTTGTTCTCATTTTCAATAATCAAAAACTATCAGGAAAATAATAAAACTTTCACTGACTATTGTCAATTGTTAAGTTTTTGTTCCCTACATAGACAACAATATTTTATTTGTCATTGTGCTTCTTTATCACATCTGACTGACTGATTGCTATTTACAGCCCTAGCGGAGTCAATTCAATTTGTCATGTTACCGTCAATGTTCGTTCTTTTATTTCGGAATTTATAGTCTTATTTTTGCCAATGAAGTAATTAATTACGGGATTGGCGATCATAATCAAAAGGGTATTAATTATTTCGCTTATCTAACTTCTTCTTGTTATCTTGTTAGTAATTGACCAACCGTTTTGTAATTCCCAACAGCAAAATCAAAAACATCAGATTAAAAGAAGATTAGAAGGTAATTAAAAGAAGAAGTTTATATTTATTCGCTTTCTCACTGAGCAGATCCAATCATCATTTTTCTTACGCTCATTTCCTGTACCAAAACTTTGTACAGCAGTTTATACAGAGCTGTTTACTGAACTATCCTAATGTTTTACTTAAACAATGAGTCTGAAAACTTAAGAATGGCCAGTGTGAGTCCTGTGCTACGGATATTTAAAAAAATACAAAGGTGTGTTCTCCGCTTTCGAGATCAGCATTCTGCAAAAACCAAAACAGGCAGAAAACTGAAATGGTATAGTGAATAGATTTTGCGAAGATTAGTTGAATATGAATGTTTTGAATTAAATCTGTAGCACATATGAACGCTTGTGTGGTCTTTTATCAGTTCAATCCTTATTAGTACATTGAGATGGGAAATGTTTTTGTTCAAAACGTCTATGAAGAAATTGTTTAAAAAATTGTTCCTATTCACTATATTCACACACTTCAGATTACTTTCAATAGTTAGCTTAATCCTTCATCTCCTGGCAAGGGCTTATCTACCTACCTAAATACGGTAGGAAAAAACAGGAGCAGGACAAGAAATGAGAAGTTGATTTTTTTCAAGAGTTACCAAATATAATCCGTTCAAGATAACACATGTAATTAATCATTCCATTCTGCAGTAATTTTAGATAACTATCAATTAATATTCCACATCCTGTGTGGATTTTTTGCAACAATGGAAAATGAAACACTCTCCACCCCATTCATTAAACTAATTATATTTGCTTGCATGAATCTTCTGCCTAGATCTTCCTTGTAGGTTTACGCACTACCTATTAGCTTCAGCAAAAATATAGTAAATTAGCTAAAAAGTTTAATTATCTTCACGTCAGCAGTCCGTCATCGACAAGGTCATTTATAAACTGACAGGGCATGCTCCCTTAATAAGCTGTTTTAACGAAGCGTAATGTGAATAAATATTTTTTAAAGTCTGCTTGTTTACTTTTCAAACGAATTTTGCAGAAAATAATTCCTTACTTTGGAAAGAATCATACATAGATACATGCATTCCACTTTACTACACACACAGAGACGGAATGTTAGACAGAATTTAACAGGTTCTAGTTCTCGAGATGCTTGATATGCCGCTCAGCAAATGGTGGTTCCATTGTTAGAAATCAAAATTGCATCAAACATCCATTAAACTAATTTATAACTCTGATTTGAAATGTAAGCTCCACTAACAATCTGTTTTGCTCAAACTAATAATGTGTTTCATGAGTGGGTGCTTCATGTTTCCCCTTGTTTCCTATATTTTACTTCGACCATACGCCATACACCAACAAAAGTTGCTACTATTAAACCAACAACAAACTTCATTTCTTTAAACTGCTCTCATTTCAGTTCGTTCCTCATAGCATTGCATTACACTCGCTTGCTTTGCATTTTCAGACACTCAAAAATGTTAAGTGTGAAGTTCAAGCGTACAGAGATACGAATGTTAATTGTTTCTCATCTTTTTCTCTGATTTTTTTTTTGTAAAAATGGCTTGCAGGGTTCATTCACGTACTTTTAAACCTTTTACAAACGTTTAAAATTATAGTAGCAATCTGCCTGGGGCCACTAGTGCGTGCCTTAAGGTTAAGGTTATGCTTATGCTCTTTCTTTACATATTTTACTCACATACCTATGTAGCCATGTATTTCATTTCATGCTGTTCTATATAGCTTAGTTCTCTAAGAAAAAAAGATTTTAAGCTGATTTAATTGTAATGAATGAAAGGGTGTAAAAAACACGACATGATGCATCCAAAAAAAAATACAATCGTGAATGAATAGTACACGTTAATACCGCTATTCTTTACAAAAAATAGGGCACAAGGTGAGATATAGAGCTCGGTCGGGCTAGACAAATTCTTGGCATCTTCACTGGATCTTGATATTTTTCCCCTAAAAGCTTTATGCATTTTAAATGGTTCTGGTTTTAATGATCTAATTTTCCTTTGTGCAATATGTATGTTGGTTTTGGTTGTATTTTATAACAAATTAATGAATTAAATAACGGGAGTTCCATTCACCTTCAGGGAAAATGTAGCACAAATGTGCAGTCTTATCAGGTAGACATGACCTAGAAGGAATTTTCTAAGGAATCTGTCATTTAATGATCTTGGCAGATGGCAAATGACATGAATTAAACTGATGCAACATTAATCTATAGCCTTGCCCCAGAGAAATATCATTAGCATAAAATTGCGCACTAGATATTTGTAAAATGATTTCTTGAAACTGTTTTAAAGAAATAATTGTTTGCTTTAAATGGGGACAAGAATTTTGATGAATCCATGCTTATTTTGTTGATTGCAGTATGGCGGTGCGGGATTTCCACATTTGAGCAGAATATTTCCCCCGATTTCTTCCTCCAGCTCTACCAGTTCATCCACAGACTCCGATATCCAAGTTTCCGGCAAATACCGTTTTCATAGAAGATGGTGTGCTTGTGTGTGCATAGCAGTTGTGTTCGTGGGGCTGGGAGCGGCAGCCGGCATTTATTTTGGATGTAAGTAAAGTCATTTCAATTGCAAAGCCGCTTTATGCATTTATATTCTAAATTTTTTAATTTTGTGTGACCCTTTACAGATCAGTTCCTGACATTAACCCCTCCAATGGAACAACTGTACAGGGGCTCGTTCACAGTAAAAAGCGGGGATTACTACACTTCCAGCTTATCCAACTCCGAAACTTTAGAATTTAAGGAGAAGTCTACGAAATACAAAGGGATTATCGATTCGCTCTACTCCCAAAGTCTTGTAAAAAATGCATTTTTAGGATCCGAAATTCTGGCATTTGATGGGTGAGTTAAATTTTACGATTCCAAAAAAAAAATCTCACAATCAAACCCAACAAAGGATGTAATGCATTATACCTGATCATTTTAATGATATAATGATTTCAGAGCTGTAAATGGACCCCTCAGCGTATTTTTCAATGTCCATGTGGACACACACAGGATACGAGTTGACGCTGGCGATCTATTTATAATTCTGGCGGACACTTTGCGAAGCACGAATGGCGCTCTGAATGGCAGTATTGTTATCGACCAGGATTCTTTGGAAATTCAAGGTTAACATCGAATCTAAAAATTGGCGAAATCCTATCAACTCAATAGATAATGCCAATTAGTCACAAACATTAAATTTACTCCAACCATTATACCTCCTTATCCTTTTCAGAGCGTAGCGTGGCCTTCCTCTATCTTCCATCCACAGAACGAAACTATGTAGTGATCGGAGGCACGGATGAAAGTGATAGTTCCTACGATGATGACGCTCATGATCGAAATGATGCCAGTACAACAAGATCCATTTCTTCTTCCTCCTCATCATCCTCATCCACCACCACCCGTCGCGGGGCAAAGCATGACACCGGTCTCATCACTGGAGATAAAGACCAGAACAATGGCCATGGCGGAGGCTGGGGTAACAATCCCACTCCTCGGGCAACATCATCGTCATCCTCATCTCCTCCTTCATTGGCGCCACACTCACCTCGAACCAAAGCTAAAAATAATGACTACGACAGCAACAAAAACAAAGATGACCTTGTGGACAGCAGCAGCGAGAACAATAGCCAAACGAAAGTCGTCACAAGTAAAACCGTTTCTTCGTCATCCTCGGGTGATCAGTGTGTGCCAATGAATGTGGATTTTTGCGTTAATATCACGGGAGCATCTAAGCAAAATGTCATGGATGAGTTGACGCTGCTGCAGCTTGCTACCGTGGTGGACTCGCAGTGCTACCCATTTGCAGCCCATTTCCTATGCTCTTGGGGCATTGCATGCAAGAAGGATGAACTGATTGACCGTGATGGAAGACCAATGCAAATATGTCAGGATTATTGTGACGAGTTTATGACAAACTGTGGTCACAAGTTGAGTGGAAGTATTAAGGAAAAGATCACTTGTGGAGGGGAGTGGAAGGGACCGAATACCTGTATCACGAAACCCGGATGTGTGGCGGATCTGTATAGCTCTGGCCAGAAAAAGAGGATTTGTGATGGTAAATTAAGAACTTATTTTTTATGCATGCCAGTTAATTGACATCAATTGATTTCATTTATTTGTTATTGTGTTTCAGGGGTCATGGATTGCATTGATTTTTCAGACGAGCTTCATTGTCCATATGTAAAGAAACAAATTTTTTGTTTTGGAATTTTGATTTACATTTTCCACTTCCGTATTTTTTAATTTAATTTTTAATGATTATAGTGTCCTCCCGGTAACTTCCACTGTGGAGCAGGTCGGGAATGCATTCCACCAGAGAAGAAATGTAATTTCAAGATACAAATTATATACTTCAAACTTTAAAATGTCGAATCTCACATTGCCCCAGATGAATATATTCATATTTTGAAATATTATCATTTAATTATCTTGCAGGTGACGGAACCGTTGACTGTCCTAACGGCTCTGACGAGAAAGCGTGCTGTAAGTCAATAACGAAAAAATGAATTCGTTCATGACAATGTTTTAAGCATTGTTGCAGTTCATATGTGAAAGTACTCTGTAGCATTTCACTTTTTTTTGTGCAAAAAAAAATCATCATGAATCGCACCAATTTTATGGCGATGATATGATCTTACTACTTCTGTGCTCCTACATAATAATTTGTGAGGATGTATGCCAATATATGTCTAATTCATTTGTTTTTTTTGTTCCTCTCCCATAAATAATGTGCAAAATGAAGTAACCCTCGCGCCAAGTCAAGAAGCTGCTGGTTACGTACACCAATACTTCAATGAAGGATATCTTTTCGTGCATGACCAGGTAAAGGATTACGTTATGTTGCATAAAATTGTATGAAAATTTGATTAAGCTAAGGAGCAAGTTTGCCATTATAATGTCGTCGTCACCACAAGCATTCATTCGCAGTTTCCCCCAATTTGATCCAAATTATGATGAATTGTACTTAATCTGATTCACTTCACTAACAAACGATCAACTTTACAAATATTTGCTTGTTCGAGATGAATCATGAAGATGAACAAAGAGAAACTGTGGGAAAATGATGGTTGATTGACACCCTAAACTCTACTTCCTAAATTTCAGGGACGGCTGGGGAAACTCTGCGTGGAGAGGAATGAATCATCGTCCAATTCGTTATGGGAGCCAGAGTCCCAGCTCTTACTTGACAACATTGGTTCATCCGCCTGTGAGCTGTTGGGATTCCGCAAAGTTGCATTTGTGCGCATTCAGCCGGATACGGAGGCAGCCCCAGACTCAAGTGAACGAGGGAATGACGGGAGTTACGTTCGAATTCAGGAGCCAGGCTCTTCCTCAGAGGTTACTTTTAGTGCGGGGCCGTGCCCCACACGAAAGGTCCTTTACGTTGGATGCAATCATTTGGGTATGACATGACATACGGCATTAATGATCGAACCACTTCCTTGATAAAAAGTTGTCAATTTAAATTTTGAGAAATCCTCTACAATGTTTAAATAATTTCTCTTTACTTGGCAGAATGTGGTCAGCGACCGTCTCATCAGAGAGTGAGCAAGGGTGTGGCTTATCACGGTGATGTAAGGACGCACATTAACATTAACTTTAATTTTTATTAAAATTATTTTAAAACTCGAATATAATTGGTGAAGAATAACTTTCTAATGAATTTTGTAACGGTTAAATACATACAGTGGCCGTGGCATGCTGCTCTACTAAAGGATGGCCAACATGTCTGTGACGCCACTTTGGTAACATCCCAATGGCTCATCACATCAGATCAGTGTTTCACAGGACAGCAGAAAGCAAGATGGACTGTGCACTTTGGCCGAGTTCGAATGACCACCACTTCTCCGTGGCAGCAGGAAAGACGCGTTGTTGGAATGGTGAAGTCGCCATTGGGAGATAACCTCGTTCTGATCAAAATGGCTTCACCGGTCATCTTCTCAGATTTCGCAAGACATGTTTGCTTACCCGATGAGCCCGATGGCAGAACCGGAGTGAGTCTCCCATCATGGGATAAAGAAAATGCTAAATGTGTTCGACTGGGATGGAGCAAAGGGGGTAAGATAGGACGAGCATTGCACAATCACCTCATCAAAAATCAACAACAATGCTTAAGTCAAGCATCAGTTTTAACAAATGCAACTTTGTCTTCACTATTATTTTTTTTACAGATGAGCTGTTGGAGACCGCAATGCACCAACTGAGTCCCGATTCTTGCCATAGTTCAAGCCAGAACGAATCAAGAGTTTTGCCCTTATGCTTTGAAAACGATCCACCAGGAAGAGACTGCCTCAAAGAGGTGAAGGTATTCCCAGGAGGACCCATATTCTGCCAAAATGATGAGACCAAGGAATGGGCTCTTGCTGGCATCTCCACTTCATCATCGAGACCAAAATGTGGTATCGAAAAATTCAAAATCTCCTCCATAGCCAGTAGCACGGAATGGATATTGAAAACCATTGAAGCGTTGTCGAACACGTCGTAAAATTTTCAAAATATTAATTTAAATATTGTAACCAATTTTAAAGTATAAATACTATTGTACAATATTCCTTCTTTCATTTTTGCAACTTGTGGAGGGGTTTTATGGAAATATTACAAACAGACTTTTTTATACTTAGGTTGTAAGTGTTTTATGTACTTTAGGTAGCCCGTACGTACAACTAAAAAAATACCAATATATGTACGTACCTACTCAATATTTTTAATTCAGTCTTACATTTTTGGGGTAATATGAGAGAAGTATTGTTTTGTAAATGCAGAGGACTAAACAATGTTACCATTTTGATAGAATTAGTGAACTTTGTAAAATACCGCGTTAATATGTAAGTTTATAATTAAGCGTAATCTGTAAAAAAAGTAATTGGTTGTGCTGGATTAAGAATGGGGAGACTTGAAAAAGTACCATTTTTATAAAGGAAAAATATTGCACTGTGTATGTGAGATGTGTAATAATGTGCTGTGTGCGTGGATGTATGCGGGTGAGAGTGCGCAATTTGTGATTATACGCTGTACATATACAAGCACAGTAAAATACTAGGTTTCGAGTTGAGTTTGATAGTTGGATTTGAATGTGCCTGTCAAGTAAATAGTTTAATGCTTAACCTAATAGACAAAGTTGTCATAATCTCAATAGCCAAATCTTGGATATAATGCAAAAAATATATTATTTTGTTTAAATGTTAGACATATATTATGTAATGTTAATGTTATACTTTTAAATTAGTGCTAAGAATGACAAAACAGTTTTTGTATATTTTTACCCAGATTTCAATGTAAGTATGAATTGAAAAACAAATTGTAGTAGAAAAGAGAACATGAAAACAACGAGTTAAAAATAAAATGTTCCTGATTGACTGATAATCTGTAATGAATTATCTGAACAAATTCAATTTGACAATTTTATCTCCAAACCAGGGCCCTTTCACTTTACAGTACCTACCTACTCAACAAATTACACTTTTCATCCGAAAACAGACATTCGATACTGCGACATTTTCATCCTTCGGAGAACGTGTTTACATGAACTTTTTTCATGTTCCGATGTTTTCTACTAGAATCCTTTCACAAGTTTCTCCGCTCTGGTCCATGAAATTTGTTTGATTCACATGTAAAGCTCTCACAGTAATTTACAAGGATGGAAAGAAAAAAGTTGCTTACTTTTTTTCCTAATTTATCATTTCAACCGAAAAATCCTTCCACAGTGAAAGTTCAAACTTTTGCTTTGGACTTTTTTGTACAGAAAGAAGTTCCTTTTTAAACAAAGTTTTCCGCAGTTTCTTTACTCGGCTCACTATATACGTATCAGTTTCTTTTGATTCATGGCAAATCCAGTTTACGTTCCTGGATTAGTACTATTAGATAACTGTCTGATTAAAGAAGCAAACCGTCTTTGTCAGAAAAACAAACAGAACAATTAAATGTAATGGGAGACCTTATTACGAGCATCACCGTTCCAAACCACGAACAAACACCAATCTTGAGTCAGAATCTGAACAAATCTCATCTTACTCCAGACTCCAGAAAATTTCATTTCAGGATCTGTTTATAAGCACGTTCATTTCAAATCATCAAGTTTATCATCATCATCATATCAAATTTGTCTGGAGGAGACATGCACTCGTTAACGGGATTACATAATAATAAGTTTTTATTTGTTAGACAAGAGACACCATTCATAAGCAAATATTACCGCAGACCAATTTCAAATCGTTTTTCAGAGTCCAGTCAAAAGGATCCGAGTATTATTATTATTATCATATCATACTTGGTAGAGATTTTTACCACCAAAGTATAATGAACATAATTTAATATTTTAATAATAATAATAATGACATCATTTACAAGACTTCTAAAGAGGAGATCTAATGCCCCAATAATCAGATAAGACATTTGTTTTGTTTTGTTTCGTGTTTTCATTCAAGGGGTATTTCGGGTTTTGGGATCCCTTTCAACCTAGTCAAAAATGGTATTGTCCTCAGTTAATTCACCATAATGGAGCAAGTAATCCAGAAATATCACGCACATGAACATGGCCAAACAAAATCATTCAAAAACAATTCCTTTTCATGAGG
>JAQGAI010003828.1:0-10221 GCA_034696905.1 Lepidocyrtus violaceus
CTCGATACTTACTCCTATTCAAAAGCAAAAAAAATAAATACACAAAAAATTAATTTGACTATTAATTTTTTTTACTGATTTGAATAAAATTTAATTGCTATAAAATAATGACTTGAATCAAATAATTAGTCTTAAGTGAGTAATTCCTGTTACCTTTATTTGTAAGGTACTTAATAGGCTCATTACTCTTCTCAATCCCCCACTGGAATCCACTAGCAAAGAGCAACTTTGACCCTTGACACTCGAAGCGGATCACCTTCTGATTGGTGCTCCGGTAAAGTTTGCTGATTTTGAGGACTTCCTCAGGCTCCACCCTCCTCTTGCCCAAGCTCACCAAAGTCATCGAAGAATACACCGGGTACACTAGCAGCATAAAGTTAATTACATTAAGGTTAATTAACTACATAAGTTTGTTTAATTCTTCTTTAATTTAAATCTACATTTCAATTATATATACGTTTGTGCCATACTTCCATCCATGTTGACCTCCCTCCCAGTGACATATGCATAATCCTTCGAAGCGGAATCCAGGAGACATCTAATGATCCCGGAGCTATTCCCCTCCACCCTCAGCAGCGTACAGTTCTCCCCGTTCTGATAAATCGCCTCATTCGCCTCGCTCAAAAGGGGACAACTCTCTGTGGATGGAGTAATCCTCAGAGGATCAATGGAAAGGCAAGGCTTACGGAGCTCACACTCTGTGGGCGTTTGACATGGATAGGTTCTGAGGATGGGGTGGAGGCTACTCCGATTGGAACAGCATTGGTAGCCGTGGACCTTCTCCTTCCCAAATTGCTGAAGGATGACTCGCGGAGTGATGAGCTCCTTTGGTACATCTACAGAAGAAAAAAATTGAAGAATTTAAAAAAAATATATACAAAAAATGTATCAATCAGCTCGAATCAGAAAATCAGTTTAAAAAATTGGGAAATCAATTTATTTCAACCTTCTTTCAAAAATTTCCAGGTCCGGACCACCCTCCGATCCCTCTTGGTCTGGCAGTGCACAACGGAGACGTTCCCTCCAAACCAGCTCCTCTCCAGCTTGATCCTCACCGAGTATGGATATTCTTGGGAGTCATTGGTCACCTCCTTCTGCTCCCTCTTGAACTTGATAAAGTTATAGAACTTGAGCTCCACCGGCTCCTTCGCCCTGCATTCCAGCTTCAGCTTCCCATCCTTGTCGTCCACGTTCTGGGAGGATAGGCGGAGGGATCTGCCTTTCACTATTTGGTCTGTGTAAAAAAAGTAGATCAGGTTATGAATAAACATCTTCAGTAAATTCTTTTCCCATTTCCATTCAATCATCATCACATCAGCAGACGCATTTCATGCTCATGTAAATAAATACTACATTTTCGCACTACTTTTGACAGATTGCTACAATTGCCAAATACAACAAGCCAAACCCTATAAACCCAGAGCCACATTATAGCAGACTATTTACTACTCACTCAATGGGAGGAAGACAGTGACTCGACCAGAAGCCTCCAACGTTTTCTCATCTCTGCAGTAAAACCAGCCATAGTTGTAGTTGCCGGGATGCAATGTGAAGCCCAGTCTGGGATCGTAGTGGTGGATCCGTTCCCTCTCCACTTCCCTTTCAATGGTGGCATTCTTCAAAATTAAAATAGATACACAGAGAAACAAACATGATTAGTAAATCCACAAAAACTAATTGAGTTAGTTTTGTCATGTTTTTAAATGGCTAACTTCAGTTAGCTGCTCCGAGATGAGGGTGATGGTTTTGCTGGGATGGGAAACAGGACAGGGGACTTCCACGGGTGACCCCGGCTCAGAGATTAATTCACGGGCGGAATGTGACACGAATGTTTTGGAACCTAAAACAAAACAAGGCATGTTAAATGAAGTAGGCACATTTTGTTGTTTACTTTGTAAATGGCAAATGGATTGTTTCTCTTGATGTACATATTACCTGCAGCATAAATGAAGAGGAAGGAGTCAGCCAAGAGCTCACCCTGATCGTCTCGAACTTGGCACTCGTACTTGCCAGTGATGCCCTCGTCCACGTTGGAAAACTCCAACTCTGTTGTGAACACATAGGAGGATCTATCAGCGAAGTCTTGAATCTGTCGTCGATTGTAGTTCTTCACTTCTGTCAAGTTCTACACACAAGGACACAATGAAACTATGTGACATAATTTGATACGATGAGATGACAATGTTAAACTAATTTAATCAAATGATGAGTGACACTCAAAGACATGACTAGGTATATTCGTACAGGAGGTCCTTGTCTGTCTGACGACGAGTCTCTCGGAATTAAATTGACTCTTTTGTTGTGTTAAATTACAACATTTAGACAGACTCGGATTAGATTGGATTAAAAGTAAAATTTTGAAGATTCTCACAGTACCCCAAATCCGCTATACTTGAGTTGTACTGGGTAATTGGAATGGCATCGAATCCGGAGTCGCCTCCTACTAAACTGCTGAAGATGACTGTGACTGTTCCTCAAGATGATGGGACTGAACTCGTGGTGGTAGTTTGGATTGCTTTCCTCCTCATCCGATTCCATCAGCTTCAAATAGTCTAGGATGTACTCGGATCCGGAGTTGGACCGGCTGTGGAGCAGCTTCTCATGGCCGGTTTCATTAAATAGGTAAAGGGATATTTTCGGTACTGAAACAAAAAATTCGTTTCATTTTAAAAAAAAACAAAAAAAAAATTAAACTTGATGGGAAAATTTAATTAAGTATTTCTTAATTGACTGTTTACCTGTGAGTTCCGGCGGCTTATCCGAAAACCAGTCCGTATTTTTTCGGAACAGATAAATGACTACGGCTAGGAGGAAAATGGAGATCACCAGACAAAAAGCGCACGTCAGTTTTTTGTACATTTTGTAACGAAAATAAAATCGGCACTCTCAAAAAAATAACTTTATCTTAACTCTATTTTTATTATGATGAAAAAATAAAAGCTAAAATATATTTGACTTTAGTTGCTCTATAAATCAACTCTGTAGAATTATTAGCTCCGTCGTGTAGAAAAATAAGGAAGTGGGATTTTTAACAGTCTTTCAATAGCTCCTTCCTCTTCTTCTCCTTTACATTTCGGCACTCTCTCTTTATTCCTCGTTCGTTTCGAATGATGCAAATCCGACTCAATCACCATTTTACCATCTGAAAGGTTCCAAAGAGCACATCAAAACTTCCCAACAACCCAAGAAGGAAAACAACACAGACCATTAAACTAATGGATTGCGGCACACGATATACTACATAAAAGGTAATTAAAACCCTTTAAACGGGCGAATAAGCACTGGCACTAGTGACAAGCTCCTCTGTAAGAACGAGAGAAGAAAAAAACGGATTGAGTTTCGGAAACACAGTTTAGAAAACTGATAAAAATGTCAATGCCTATTTCACAGCGGAAGTAACTATTTAGTGGGAACTCGCATCGGAACTGGTGAAGAAAATGCTGATAATAAATAGGAGCAGACAAGGATCATCCTCATCCTCTCATCTTTGGCTCAATGTCCCTCGCTCTCGCAGAAAAAAAAATCCACACACACAACTCAAGACAGACTTTGGTTGGCTTCCCACTTCTCAAGGAAAGGAATGAATGGACTCTGTCACTTTTTTGAAAGGAAAATCAGAAGAGAACAGTCAATTTTTTACTCCTTCCGTCTGATCATCGTGTCCTTCCTTCCTCCGTAAAAAAAATGCCAAAAAAATCTGCCAGAATCCTTCCTCCATCCACAGATCCTTTAGATGGAGTATCCTTTAGACTTTACAGGAAGGTGATCGTCGGAGGAATCGGAAGTAGTTTCCCTCCCAAATGAAGAATCTCTGTTTTGTATAGAACGCTCAACAGATCATTCCCAAAAGGGAAATAGAAAGCAGAAGGAAAACTTCTCCTTCCAAAGAATCTTTTTGGGAGTTGGTTGGACAAGTTAAGATTTTTAGGTTTTATTGAATTAGGAAGGAACAAAATCCACTACCACATCACCACCGCCACCATCCATTCACTATTGCACACTTCCAAACCATATTCAGCACTGCACTCACAAAGATGATGAGGAGGACCCAGAAAGAAGAAGAAACAGATTTCCTTTTTCTTTCTCTCTTGGACCAATCCTTCCTTTTTTACATCTCTTTCAACTCGAGTTTAAACCAAGCGTGCACACTTTTCGTCAGTCACTAAATCCACTGCCTCTTCTTCTTCTCTTCCCTGCTCCTTCAAGATTTTAACTGAAGAAGACGAAGAGGAACTCGAAAAAGTGCGAAAAATAAAAAAAGGCCAACAAGCAAGCTCCTTCTCAATCTCAATTCTTTCCTTCCCAACATCCCATCTCGACCAGCAACGTTCCATTCCATTCCATTCCAATCCAAAAAAAAGTAACATGGAACATGCTACGCACGAATCCAAGCACACATTATTACTGTTATTATTATTGCTGCTAAAAAGCGCGTGTATAAAACAAAATTCGTAACACATTTTCTCTCCTCTTCAGCATCTTGATACTTTACACCGTTTAATTTCAATTTGGACCCATTTGAATAAATAAGCATGAACTACATTATTAATATATTATTATGGAGGTACATGAAAAATTGATGGTGATGTTGATCATGCCTTTCTCGTCCTCGCTCACAAGAATGTTTTTTTTTTGGAATGCGAAATCCTAGTGAAAATAATATCCTTTTATATATTATTATGCAAATACACGCTGCTTTTGCTTTTCACATGCCACGGAAAGAAAGAACTTGCTCTGGCTGTTTCTCTTCTTCTGTTATTATTAAACATCATCTCCTTCTCCTCCTCCCCAAATTGCTCATGATTGCCATGCTCCTGTTCTTTGTATGTTCCATCCCATTCGTGTTTCTGTTTTATTTTATGGAATGGAATTTTTATGCTGGGAAATACAAATAACAGGAGTTAAAGATGATGATGGGATGGGTTGGTTTCATGGAACAAAATATTTTTTCTCGTTCGCGAAATATGCCCCGTTTCAGATTTTATATTTATTTTTCTTATGGCCATTTCATAATCCATTCCGGGCTGATGTTATTATGGAATAGTCAAATGTATAAACAAAAATTACGCAGTAAAAAAATCCGAGCTTTTAGGTATACTACGATGGGGAGAATACGAATTGGGGCAATATGAGACATAAAAAGATAAAAAAGCATACTGATATTTTACGTAATTTGATGTTTAGGGGAAACGGGGTAAAGAATGTAAACAGGAGTCGTAAAACCTGTCTTCGTATCTGTTTCTTTCTCTCCGGACCCAATAATACAATAACATTTTTTTTTCTGTGATATGATGCGGTGGAGGAATTTTTTTTGTCATGCTGTAAAAAAACGAATACTTCCGAGATGGGAAAATAAACGTTGGGCTGTTTTTTTAAATAATAATATAATAATGCATATTTGAAAGGTGTATATCTTTCTGGGAGAGAGTAACTGTGATGTACATAGAAAAGGAAACGAGGAGCAAAGAGACAGATTACCAATAAACAGTTTGAGTCTTGTCTTGTTTGAATTTTCTTGTCCCCGTCTCCTCCTCCTGTGTGGGAAAATGGGTGGAAATAAAGAGCTTCTTCTTTGGTTGGATCGTTAAAGGAAGAAAACTTTTTCGGAGAAAAAAAAGGATGTTTTTGGTTCTCATAATTTACAAAAAACGGTTTGTGTTTTTGGAAAAATATGTCAGCTCAGCTCCTAAACTGATTTCTCTCTTGGAATTCATGGATGCATGCATGGCTCCCTCCCTCTCTCCCTCCGATCGAAAAACTCAAAGTTTTTTGGGGAAAAATGTTAATGAATACGCGTGTGTGTGTGTGTGGTTTGGGTTGTTTTTTTTTCTCTCCAATTTTTGTTTGTGTATTTACGTCCATAATTTTGCTTTGCTTTGGCTGGAAGTTGTCTTTACTAAGCTGAGCCTTCCAGAAAAGAAAACATGGAAGATTTTTTTTCTTTTTGGCTCGTGCTATTAGTTTCTTTTCCTTTTTGGAAACGAAGGGAAAAATATGTATCTCGTTCTTTTTTTTCTGGATGAGTATGTTTTGCAAGCTAAATTGAAATCTGATGGGGAAATGGTAGTAAATGGTCGTATTTCATCTCATCAAGTATATTAAAATGTTTGGATAATTAAGTTTATTTACAAGGGGAGAAGAATGTTTGAAGTAAACAGTTTTATAACTGGAAAAGGTTCCGCCGAATGGCCCGGCTGGATTTGGATTGATAAGAAAAAATGCAAAAGGAAACCTTTATTTTTTAAATCCAAGCATTGCATTGCATATGCAACTTCAATGCACTGAAGACAGGAACCCGTCCTTTTTTCGTGATAAATGTTGAAAAAGGTTGCAAAAAAATCATTTCAAACTTTCAAACTATTATTTGCCGAAGTAAAACATCTTGAAACTGGCTTTGTTGGACATCCTATGGATCAAGCCAAACAGATCAATAAAAAGTGGACATGGTACAATGTGATTAGCAGAGTAGTAGTAATATTAATTCGTAAATCAACATTTTTGTGCACCTACGAGGGATTTACTTCTGGTCTTGTTTGACCCTTTGAAGAACTTGGAAAAATCCAAATATTCTTTTGCCTACGCTGCAATTATAAATTGAGAAACAAGCAAAACAACATGTTTTGCAACAGTTGAGAAACAAGCAGGTTAACCTCACTTCCTAATACTACAATATGACCAAAGCTACGCCACGCTGTTAAACCAGCCTGGTGAACCATGTGCGTTTGGGAGAACAACACGAACACGAACCATTTATCAAATCAGAGGAATAACAATCCATCAACGAAATTGTTTACCAAGTGGCCCATACAACAAGACAAATTTGACATTGCACAGCGTAACATTCCTCCTCATCCTCCTCCCCTTCTTATGAATGCTTCCATTATTTGGAATATCGTTTGAAATATCAAGCGTTTTTACTTTCCATGCCATGCCATCAAGATTGCGATCATGATTATACTGATGATGATGAGATGGCTTATTTTTTTCAAGAATATTTTTTTCCTTCCTTCTTCAGTTCCTTTTAAAGTGGGGTCGTCAGTCGTTTTCTTTAAAATATCCATTGAGCCATGCATGCCACGGAATGCGGAGCGAGTATGGAAGAGTGACTTCAAATAAGCCATGCAAGCAATAAGCAAAAAAAACACAAATTGCTGCTGCTGTTGCTGTAGTGTAGGTAGGTAAGATGGCCATACATTAGCTCAACAGTTTATTATATTTACACGAGACTCAAACAAGATTTAGGGCTTTTCATGGGAGGGATTGCACAATTGAGAATGAAATTGGAGTGACATCACATGACACCGACGACAAAAGAGTTAGCATTAGCAATAGCAACTCGAACAGTTTTCTTTCTTTCTTCTTCTTGCATGAACTGTTTTTACTGTTTGGATTTGTTTCCTCCACTCCTCCAAACAACAACAAAAAAACGCTTGGATTGGAATAAACATTTTTTTCCTACACACGCTGGCTGGCTGGCATTTTTGTTGACATGCATCTTTTTTTCCCAAGCGAGTGAAGAAAACGAGCCAAAGCCACACACAAACAAATATGTTTCGTTGTGAAACAAGGGAAATGGATATACACAAAGGATTAAAAAACACATACAAGTAAATATATGTAAATAAGACGCAATGAATGAAATGTCTACTAAACACTTTCAATTTCTAATCTCTATTTGCTACTTTTTATGAGCTGACAAATTATCGATTTAGACTTTTTTTAAGTAAGAAAAGGGGAAAGGCGGAACGAAATATCTCAATTGAGCCAAGCCGAAGTTGACAAACTATATGCGGAAGGATAAATGCCTAATCCGCATAAACTCCTGTTTTGAGAATGGTTTGGGAAGTTGAAAAAGGAAATGGTCCATTATTTAGTAAATTGTTATAAATAAATCCAAGCGTTTCAGCCAGTCCGTCAAAAAATATTCTCAAGAGAATTTAGGGAAAGATTGGATTGGGCAACTGATCATTTCATTTTGTCAAATGGCTAGTTTTAGATTACATAACAAAGGAAAGAAAAGAGTTTTATCATGGAAAAGGAGACGTATGCAACATAGTGTAACGTGGAGAGTAATCCAACGTGGAGGAGAGGATGGAAGTGGAGGAGAAGAGAATAATTTATATTTATATGGCCAATTTGACGAATCGTTTGGAACTGATTGTATTTTTTTAAATCAAAAACTTTAATTAAAATTTTCCCCAGTTTTTTTCAACTAGTTGCAGCTTTATCTGGAATTTTTAAAAAGTAGCAGAAACCAACTTCAAACAAACGAACCCCACATCATACGTCATTTCAAAACCTACAAAAAGCAGACTGTTCAATAGAGACGGAGCAAGGTCACCTATTTAGTTAGGTAAGTATCTTGGGATGAAGTGAAATCACAGGGGAGATTACCTATTGAGTCAAGAGGGAATTTGAGGGAAACCATCTTCTCCGTCTGGTATCGTTTTTCTTCAGGAAAAAAAAAATTTGCGAATTATATTGCCAACTGAGATTGACAGAAGCTGTCCATGATGAGAAGGAGAATGATGCTAATAGATGAGAATGATTTACTTTTTTTTAGAGTCTGCCCCTATTAAAGTTGGAAATAAATAGAACTGGGTCATGTTTTAAAAAAAACCAGAAGCAAAAAGCAGACTCCTGAGGGATTGCGTAATGAAATGAGGCTATATACCGGAAGGAGGATTAATGAAATTAGGAATGTGCTTGTAAAAACTTTTCTGCTGGATTTATGACTGATAAAGAAAAGGAAATCTGGAATATTTATGGTTGATGTTCGTTGGAGTTGTTGCTTGTAACATGGTTTATGTATGTCTGATTTCATGCGGATTTTAAAAGGATTGCCCATGAAGCATACAGAGAAAGAAACAGCTACAATTACATATCACATCGTATCCCGAGAGTAAATACGATTTTTATGGGGATTCCAATTAACTTATAAGAAGCAGATGGATGATGATGATGACTGAACAGATCATAAATGTTGAGATATGGATCTGGTTATTCACATCTTGTTAACTTGTCACGAAGTAATGGGAGAAGGACAGGATAGATTGGATTTTGGAGATCAGTATCAAGAGCAGGATGCTTTCTGCGAACCGCCATTTTTTCGTGAGATCGCGATCGTTTTTCTCGGTAAAAGCATAGCAAACTGGGACGATTTATTTTTTTACGATTTGAAATGAAAAGGTTTAAAACTTAAACGTCCTTTGAGCACAAGCCGGGGGAAAGCGTTGTATTAAATTAGCAGATCGACGGACCATCATCCAACTGTAAGTTAAATTGATGTTGATGACTCCTGCTGTCTTATCTGTCACCCATTCGTTTTTTAAAACTCAACAGTAATTTTCCAAGGCCGCAAGAAAGCACAAAAATACTCGTTTTCTAGATTTCTTTAAGGAAAATAATGTTAGTTAAAATTAAAATAAGTAATAATTTTGCCAATAGTTTCAATACACACCTACCAATTCAATAATACGGTTGGTTCTTAACCGTTTGTGAGGTCTACAATGCAATGGCTTGTCCCCAACGATGTCTCCTTGTTATCATCTTCCATCTTATCGATCTAAAATTTCAGAAGGAAAGAAGAAAGAAAAGTGTCATTTCCGGGTTACTCCTTCCCTCCTTTCTTTCATTTTCATAGACGCTTATAAAATCCATCCCTGTCCCTGTTGATGTTTATATGCCATCAACATCATGTTGTCGTTTACTGCTATTGCCAAGTTGTTTACGCCGACTGGTGACAGGACAGCTCCATAGATCAAAAGCCCCAATGAATATGTATGAAGAAATGGATATTAAGGATGCGGTACATTTAGTTGAAATTGTTAGGTCGAATTACCAATTAGCATAGCAAAAAATTGTTGAATAAAAATTGTTGAATGAAAAAAATTAGCATAAATATTTTTTGTTGAATAATATGCATTGCATATGTTCAGTCGAAAAATTATAGTGGAATGAAAAAAGATACTTTAACATAACTCGAAGATAAAAAGATAACTCGAAGCAAACGGAATAACTCAGTTGATTAATTTGTTTTTAATATTTGATACAGTTTTGTGTAACATCTTTCTCTTATCTTTCTCTTATAATTCAGAGGGTAGGTCTGTATAGTCTGAATAGTATTTACATGTAATGTGCTAAACATAGCTGCTACTAGGGATCATTTGAATGCATGGCGCCCGAATATCCGGGACTATGGCTTAGCAGTAGCCCGATTAT
>JAQGAI010003829.1:0-10220 GCA_034696905.1 Lepidocyrtus violaceus
CCAACCCTAAAGGATATTTTACCATCCCGGTTAGACCAGTATATTATCTACGTTATTTTGTTTAACTCTAGGCTTATATTTGTATAGTATCAATTTTCACAAAATTTCTGACGTTTAGTCCATGACTCTTGGTCCAACCAGGTCATAGAAATCTAATTGAAACTTAGATTGAATTAAATTGAAATATATTTTACGTAACACTTTAAAAACTAGCGCGAACCAGTTAGACCGATCGACCCGGGTGCATGGGTTGCTCATACGACGGCAGCTATCGGGGAATTTCCTCCCAGACCACCCTCTGTGACAACTCTCACATCAACCAGCTCATCCATCACTTCCAGCATACCGGAAACGGAAAGTATGATGAATTTTCTTTTGATGATTAGTAATTACGCGAATTAATGGATTCGATGACAGATAAAATAAACAAACCATCAATTTTTAGGAACCGTTGAAGAAGTACCACTAAGGCTTAGGCTGACATCTACTACCCCCATGTCCGTCATCATCCGAGAGATGCAGAAGCCAGACTCGGGGCTCGAAATCCGTGATCGAAACTGGCTGAAAATAACAATTCCTAATGCGTTCTTAGGTAGGTGCTATACCGTTGAAAACGGTTTTTTGTCAACAGTGATGCTATATTTTTCTATTTAACAACAGCTTAGTTGACGTCAATCCTGACTCTTGTTTGTTTACAGGGCTGGATGTAGTGGAGTGGCTCATGAATCATGTTGAAGGCTTCACTGAAAGACGTGATGCGAAAAAGTATGCCTCCCAAATGCTGAAATCCGGCTTTATCCGACACTGCGTCAATAAACTTACCTTCTCTGAGCAGTGCCATTACGTGTTTGGGGATATGGTCTCGTCGTTTGCCGGACTTCAAATTCGAGATGATGACAACAAGTCAGTTTCCGTTTCCGAAGTGCTGGGACCATTACCACCGCCATCGATCGCCTCCCCAGCCTGCTGGACCAATCCGTATTCATCTAGTGCAATTAATCAAACACCAATTTACGCTCCGATGCCGTATATGAGCGCAGGCTATGAGAGTAATGCATATAGCTATCCTCACCCGCAAGAACCGAGCCTTCATAGTGGATCTGGTAAGACAAAGATCTTCAATTTTTCCCCGCTGGAATATTTTTCAATTTGGAGATTCCTGTATTATTATTGGAGAAAGTATTTCATCTTTCTCTAAATTTTGAACTCCAAGACATTAAATGCCATCTCAGTCCTCTTTGTCGTATTTTCCATTACTTCAAAGCTTCGTAAAAATTTGCCGACAATGAGTTACCTAAATAAGATTTTCACATGAATATGAAAGATTTGTATTAATCCAATCCATCTTGATAAATGGTTTAGGTGGAAGTAGTAATGACACTGCCGGGTCAAGAAGGGAACGTCAACACCTCGTCCGAGATAATCCCCATAACCATGGAATGACCGGATTTTCAGCGCCCCTGGAAATGCGAGCCATTGATTCGGATTCAGAGTCAAATCGATCAAAAAAATCGGGATCTAGTGTTCTGATGCAAATGCCAATGGTACATCCTGCACATCACCACCCACACATGCCTCCACCATCTCAACCATCATTAGGGTAACTTCAAATTGCCATTAGGTTTCCACAATTGGACGATTTTACTTACAGAAAATAACAGCATTATTGCATTCATAAGATAACAAGTTGCTCAACCATACATCAACAACATCAAGAAAAATGGCATACGATTTTTAAAATTGTGACTTGTGACAAGAGCGCAATATCTATTCCTAAAAAAGCCTTTCTTGTTCTGGCCTTTCTAAAAAATAATTGGAACAAAACAGAATTTACAAAATACCTTTAATTTTATATAAGATTTTTATAAGGCCAGGGAAAGATTAGCCGGCAGCTTTCATAGCTGCTTACATTTGTATATGTATTTTTACTACTGACAACTGAAGTCGGAGTCCATAATGGAAAAATTTTGAGAAAGCGAATTTTATACAAAACGAAAAATTGAGATTATCTACTTCGATTGGCCACATATTTAATTGTGTTCATTAGTCCTGTCTCTAAAATAATCAACTCAATTTACCGAGTTTAAAAGAAATATGGTGAGTTGGTTTTAATTTTACCTAGAATTTAACGTATGTAGGTATCGGATCTGAGAATGACAAAAACCGTTGGGAACTTTACTCCCATTTTTGAAGCTGTAATAATGCTAACAAAATATAATCGTCTGTAACAAAATTTCGTACGTGTAGTGTAAGTTTTTTTTATATAAAAGAAATTATTTATAGTTTACTGAGCTGCAATACTTTGTATATGATATACCGATGCTAACTTTTAAGCTAAACTCTTTGTTCTGTAAAACAGTCAGACTTTTTTAATCTTCAATAACGTGACCATATTCCCGTGAGCTTGATTTTACACTTTTTATACTTTTTCTGATATATATTGTAATCATCGGATAATGAGTACTTACATAATAATACATTACTTTTTATGGTTTTATCAAGCAACTATCTATTTACTACTATTTATTGTATACATAGCAGGTACTTACTAAAGTTTCCAATTTACTCTTGTATTTTATTGTTTTAATCGCAGGCTCGCTGTTGTGTTCTTTGTTTGATGTAAGGATTTTTTTATGTACAGATGTAAGGTATGGTTATTATTATTTGATTATTAATGGTACTTTTTAGTTTTTCGATAGAGAGTAATTTAATACCTATTTAGTTATATTTTAGTTATGTGTATAACGAGGTTATATTTTAACCTGACTGTAGTATTTAGTCTTTGTAATATACTTATAACGTGTGAGTAAAAGCAGAAGAAAATTTATACATGAAACGGAGCAAGAGAAGCAGAGTTTAATCAATCATTGTTTTTTTTTAATATTTAAAGAAGGTTAAGAATGCGTCATTCCTATCTATCTAGTTAATTTAAAAATCGTCAAGTCACTTATAAAATGGAGTCAAATAACCAATAATTACTAAGGACCAATTAGTATGCATCCGAAAACTTGATGGGATGAAATAGCTTTATTCATATTTCATGATTTCTCTGCTCGGAAGTTTCCTCGCCTCCTCCTCGTCAATTAGATTGTTTGGATTGGATGCATCGGATTCGTAGCAGGAGGATGGATTGTCCGAAGATGATTTCGGTGCATGGAACTAAAAAAAAAATAAAGAACATAATTCGTAAGGCACATTTGTCGGCTAATCAACTTCCTCTAATAAGTAATAATTGATTAGGTTTACCAGCTTCACGGGTTGATCGCTATTTTGCATGGACATTGGAAGACAGTTATTTACTTCGTATCGAAGTTTATTCATATTAACTTCCTTCCCCTGAGCAGCCTCTTCCAAACTTTGAGCAAGGAGAAGGGACACATCTGTACAAAACACGATATAAAAATATGATCTGAACGTAAATGACCAACTTTACATTCAAATATTCAAATATCATTATCGGTCCTTAGCCGAAACTTACTCAAAAGTTGAGCGCATTGTTTCTCATACTTGCTTTCCTCCACTTTATACCGCTCATTCTCCACCACCAGATCGTTCAGCCTTTGGAATAAATGGGAAGGGCTGAATTCGTCCTCCGGATCTCTATTCGAAAGCGAAGGCATCACAACCCCGGATGTAAAATTGACAGGTTGAGCATTAGATAAAACACAAATTTTTCTCCCATCCGAAGACTCGATTTCATGCGGGATTGCTTTGGAACACTCAACAAACATCTTGGCCAGATCGGTGTGTTCTCTCGTGGTGAGTTTGCTAGGCGAACAAAGAGTCCTGGCCAAACTTTTAATGCGGGATCGGAGCTTCTTCACCCACGCAGCCTATTCTTTATTGACGATATGGAATTGGTGAAAGTTCAATCTTTTTTTGGGGGAAAGGATTTATCTACATAAGCTAATGAAAAAGTTTTGTTTTTGTTAAAAGTTTTTTACCTGAAAAAGATTCCCAAAAATAGGATGGGTCTCCGGATCCGGTACGAACGGAAGGGCAAAGAAAGTCAACATTTCCTTGTCCATTGTGCAAGCTTCACTCTTTGTTTCAAAGTATTCCCTCAACTTGTGCATGGATTGGGTTTTCTTGTCTTCAGACATTTTTTGCCGGTAGGGGATCAACGCTATGTAGATTTGTATGTAAAACGTGATCTTCTCCAGTTCATGGGAATGTTGGCTAACATCAACCATATTCAGAAGTACGCTCCACAGCTAAATAATATTGTTAACTTTCACTCTTAAATACAAGTCTCCCAATTAACTTTTCATAAAAATTATGTTTTTTATTTTTAAAGGGCTTGCCGTACTTCTAATAACGCATCTCCATTTTCTTGGTCAAAGTGCATCAGCAACGTTTCCACATCCTGGAGGCTTATCCCACTTTCTATTTCTTCTTTAAAATGGCCTGGAATGAGCATCCCGGAAGATTTACACTCATCGTAAAAGGTCGTGTACGTTTCAGTCAGTCCACAGGATTCTAGATACTGGAAGTTTAAAATTAAGCTTAACTAGAAAATCAAATGTTCCAGACCGATGCATGTCATTTAAAATTCAAAAATTAATATTATCAACCCTCCAACCCTACCTGTAATATAATCCCATTCAAATTTCTAGCAAAATTCTCTCCGTCATCATCTTCATCAATTTCCTGAGGATAATTAGCTCCTTGTTTACTTTTGGAGCTCGTATTTGGAGACACAATTCGATTGCTTTTAAACGAGTTCCGGTTTTCGGGAGCATGTGAAGTAACCCATTTGCTTACAGCCCCGGCTTTACTTTTGACGGTAGTATTTGTTTCGTCTTCATCAACCTTTGCCTTCTCTAAACGGGGTTTCATGCTGGGGAGACGACAACTAAGCCCTCAAAATATGTAGAAGGATTGTTTGACTAGCGGAGCAGCTAGACTTTCATAATTTAGCATAAGGAATCGAATCAAAATTAAATCGAATCTGTGATTGATCGTGTTCGTATTCGTTCGCCAATTTAATGGATGTGTGGCAACTTCATATGTAAAGATTTTTGGGGATGTTAGAGATATTAATTCGAACGTAGCAAGGAGCAACCACATTTAGATAGTCATAGTTTACAAGAAATTAATAGCAATTAACCAAGAGCCTGTTGGAGGGAAAATTTGGCAGAGCTCAAGACTTTCTCCAAGAGTGAAAATAAGACATTACGACATTCATCCAAAGAAAGTCAGCTCGAAAGATCTGAAATCTGAATCACGCCAGTGTTATCATCAGTTATAAATAGCGCATCCGCTTTAATTCCCTATACGTTTAGTAGATTAGGATAGTTTTTAAGAAAGTGTTTCTCAATGCCCCAGATCCGGCGTTTATTTGTCATGTTGTTTCGGTTGATAACAAAACCAGCACAGCGTCCTTTCACTTGTTTTGTCTACAGACTATAGTAGACCAGTTTTATTCGAACGAAATGCAATCCCTGCTCTGCGGCGGTTTTAAACCTATTGACGATGTCTTCTGAGATTAACCTTGAATTTGATTGAGTTACCGATGAAGCTAATCATTAATCATGCAGGCCATGACTAGTAAAGTTTAGGATATGTATTCGATTAAAGCAGGCCATGATTTTTATTTATTTTAGAATTGTGTCGCAATCGCAAATCTCAACTCGCCACACCAGCGCAGCGCAGCGCGACAATATAATAGTGCTAGTCAAGTGAAGTCACAGTCATACGTATAAGCTGTGTGTAGATTGTGAAATGTGAAAATCGTTTTCATGAAGCCTTTTTTGTGGCTTGGATTTATTTGTACACGTTACAAAGATTTGCAGGAGCGAATATGAAGGGATGATTATGATGATGATATGATGATGATGCCTAGCTTTGGCTTATAAGTAAAAAAAAAGGCTTGTGTTTGAGTTTGAGTCAAGTCAGTCCAAACAAACCAAATCCCTGGGTGGTACGCCTATATGTACGATATGCATCAACCAAGTCATGTATGTAAAACGTATATACCGATGCGATATCCTTTAAAAATGCTTATGACCGCATCATCAAATATCCTTTTGGCTTGCTTTTGGTGTGGCTTATATGAGCTGGCTTGGCTGTACACTGTACATCCAAAAAAAAAGCTGTTTTTTATATGGTCGTTGTGGTGTTGTTGGGTTGACGTTGGCTAAACAGTTGCACTGGTACTAGCTGACTGTAGTGATTTACTGATTGTAATTTTATTTTGTAAATGGCCATAATTATTAACTCATTAGTGGTTTGATTAGCAAACCGAGGTCATTTGTTGGCGGCGGTTTTACCGGATTTGATTTCAGTCCACAAGTTTTTCAGTTTAGTGTAAAATAGTTTACGTACTACGATGTTTTATGGACCTACAGATTAAAAAAACAGGTGATGGAAGTAATTTAAAGTTAAGGTGTATCCTAAAAATCATCTGTTTTTATTTTGTTGGACTGGACAAGCTACCAGATTTCTAACATTTAAAATAAGTCAAGTAGCGATAAAAGATTTAATAAGCTATCCTATTCAATTTCGGCAAAAGGTAAGCTTATGAATATAGGAACTTGGTTTTGTTTTAACATTTAACATCCTCCAGCCATCTCTGCTGATCATTTAGAGAATTGGTGTTGATTGGTTTCATAATTTGGATTTGGGATTTGATATTATGATATTAATTTCAGAAAAAATCAAAGGATTCAGTTTCCATCAAACAGTGGAGTCAGCAATTAAAGAAGTGAACAGTCAACAGTGAAAGCTGCTGATTGGCAATGTCGAGAAATCGAGATAATGCAAATAATGTCCCACTGGGGGACCGACGACCTTTTCCATCATCATCTGGCGGTGGAGGAGGGGGACATTCTGGCATGGGTGGGGGTGGAGGAGGCAGTTTGTTGAAACCGTCATACTTAGCTTCTTCTGGAGGCGGAGGAGGTGGTGGTGGTGGAGGGAGGGACTCTCATTCGCATTCTCAAGAGAGGGGAGGGGGGAGTCCCAATCATAATTCATCGTTTGCTTCTATTCCTTCGAAATTCTCACAAGAATTTCAATCCCGGTGGTCCTCTATGCCCCCAGAATATGGGGACGTTCCAGTCCCTGCTCCTCCAATGCCAAAGCAGTTGCAGATGCCGCAGTTTTCAAGAATGGGTGGGTTTGAACCTGCAGGGTCTTTGAATTTGAAGCGAAGTCATCCAGGTACTTAATCGAAGAAAAATGTAATCATTGGTTTTTGTATGAATGGTTGGATAATTGTTGGGTTTATTTATTAATGATGTTCATTCTAGATTTCGATGACTCGAACAGCAATAACAGTCAGGAGCTCAGTGAAGCTGATAGTAGAGAGCTGCGTCGGAAGAAGCGAAGATCACGTTGGATGGGAAATGAGGATGAAAAAGCAATTATTCCTGGAATGCCCACGATATTGCCCGCTGATCTGACGCCTGAGCAAACGGAAGCCTATATAGGTAATTTGAGCGTTTAGTAAATGCTCTGCTATTGTTTATTATAATGAACGTTTCTCACCCAGTAGGTCAGCCATTTCTCGAGTTTCCAGTTTTGTAATTAATGGGATGCTAATGTTCTTTCTTATTTATGTTTAATTATCTCTTTTTTAACGTAAGCGAAACATAGGGGGTCAATTGACGGTATTGAATTGGAATTCTTACAAAATGAAATACCTAATTGAAATGTCTGCTGTCTTTAATCTTGTTACCCTTTTTATGTTTAAAGGACAGGAACAAACAGACAGACACAGAAGGCATTGTGACTAATAATTTTATTTTTGACAGGATATTTAATTCAATTTCAAAATTATATTGGACATGTATCACTTTTTTACTCTAAATGCATATCTAATTGCAATTGTATTGCTTTCAGTGTGTGTTGCTTATGCAAAACAGGAATTTGTATACCAACAACATGTCATTACAGTTTTAATCCGTATTTAGTAGCATGATTATTTAGCGAGGAATTCCGTTAACTAATTTACAGAATATTTCTGTCGTACTCGTACTGTACTATAAATAATGGCAGAGATGGTTAATGAGAGTAACCTGAACTTTACCTGATTGATTGCTGAGATTACAACAACGCTGACCATGAAAACGAGCGCGACTGGCTGCTTTTATTGCCCTGTAGCTCATATAAATATTTTGGTAGTTTGATATATGATAACTAATTTGTGTGTTTTATTTTTTTATGTTTCCTTATGGTTGGACACTCTAATCAAAATTGATTGATACAGCTCAACTTCAGATTGAAGAACTCACAAGAAAACTACGGACGGGAGATTTAGGTATCCCCAGCAATCCTGAAGCAAGGTTTGTATATCCAGCTGCCGATGTCAAATGTGGACATCTGCTAAGTATTCCATTTCTGACAGCTGCAATTACCATGATTAACTATGATTATTTATTTGTATTATTGTGTTATAGTTTGTGTATTTTAATAAGAGCGTTTTCAGGTGTAACTGAATCAACTGCAACTAATAACTTGCAAAGAACGTTATTTTTTGATCAGAGAAATGGCTGACCTATTCATAAGATAATGATTCACTCTGTTCTTATCACCAAGTTAGTTTCAGTTGATTCACGTACATTTTTTAATATAGATCGCCTTCCCCTGAGCCAATTTATGGTACTGATGGTAAGCGTCTGAACACGAGAGAATATCGGACTCGTAAGAAGCTGGAGGAAGAGCGACACAAGCTCATCCAAAAACTGATGAAAATAAATCCGGACTATAAGCCTCCGGCAGATTACAGGTAATTGATACACCCATCCTATTAGGTTAATTCACAGCCTCAAATTTCAATTCCATTATTAACTCACTATGTGCTACTATTAATTTATAGGGCACCCATGGTCAAAATCGTCGACCGTGTCCCGATTCCACAAGAAGAGCATCCAGAGATAAACTTCGTGGGTTTACTAATTGGCCCCCGCGGGAATACTCTGAAAGGATTAGAGAAGGATTCTGGGGCAAAAATTATTATTCGGGGTAAAGGAAGTGTGAAAGAAGGGAAAGTAGGAGGAAAAGCAGGCGGAGGAATGCCTTTGCCAGGTAATTCATTATACGTGTTCGATTAACTATTGCATATATTGTTGCAAAGTATAGTTTATATATTTAATTGACACCGCTTTTATTTAACTTACTAAACTTGTGTCCTTTCAGGTGAAGATGAACCGCTACATGCATACGTCACATCAAATAACCCGGAGTCAGTGAAGAAAGCTTGTGAAAAAATAAAGGACATAATTCGACAAGGAATTGATATGCCAGAAAGCCAAAATGATTTGAGGAAGACACAGTTACGAGAGCTTGCATTGCTAAATGGAACACTGAGGGAAGGAGAAGGGCCAAAATGTAGTAACTGTGGCGCGACATCTCACAGGACTTGGCATTGTCCCGATAAGCCTAACATTACGAATTCCGTCGTATGTACAGTGTGTGGTGGAGCAGGTCATATATCCAAGGATTGCAAGTAAGTTCAAATACTTTATTTTTTTTGGGAAGACATATTTAATCTTTTTTTAATAACGATGGATTAAAACTGGGTTTTTATTTATTATTCACTAGGTCTAAGCGACCAGGAGAAGGTGGCCCTCCAGGAAGTGGCCTCGGAAGCGGAGGAGGCAACAAAGCTAAAATTGACGAAGAATATTTGTCGCTAATGGCTGAACTTGGAGAAGGTGAACCTCCGAAACATGAACATGAGCCCACTGGTAGGTTTAGGTCTGCACCGAGGCTATTTGAGCATAAAGGGCCAATGAAAGCTATAATGTCATCTTCATCAGCACAGCAGAGTAACAATAAAGACAGCGACAACAGCCATAGGGTTTTGAGGAATCCTCCAGCACCAACTTCATCCAGTAGAGATGGTAAAAAAATATTCATTAGCTTGACTTAATAAGGATTATAGTTATAGTTTTCCATTGAACGACTGAAAATATAGCCATTAGCATTAACGAATCATTTATTTTTGCAGATTCGTCGAAGTCTCGTTACCATCAACACCAGCACCATTCTTCTTCGATGGCCCAGTCATCAATGCAGTCTCGATGGGGTAACAATAACGCTCCACCACCACCGGGTGTTTCTCAGCCTCCTGTTCCAGGAAGTGACAACAACCAGGCAACTTCTCAGCATCAATGGAACAATTATTATCCGCAGCCCCCTATGCCACCTCCATACAACCAATGGGGTGGAAATGCTGGTGGTCATCCACCACCACCGATGTACTGGCAAAATTA
>JAQGAI010003830.1:0-10220 GCA_034696905.1 Lepidocyrtus violaceus
ATTTTATTATCAGTTGAGCATAAATTATCGCCTAACTTGATTTCAATAAGTGACTGAAGTAAGGAATGCGTTAAGGGGATTTGCTTGCTAATATAACCCAAATTAAAGGATTGATTTGTTTAAAACGCCGTACGTATCGTATCGTTTTTTATTCAGTTTGGTGTAGTGATGGTGCAAGGTACCTGGCAATTACCGCACCTATTCATTAATTCATTTAGTTTCAAGATAAAACTATATTATAATTAACAGATTGGTGGCAGATTTTTTTCGCGAATTAGGTCAAATTAGTTACTCCAATTGATTTACTTACATCGTTAGCCATTAAGTGTTGTACAATATGTTTGTCCTATTCTGCATTTAAATTGCATTCTAATGAAAGGTACTCACTCCGCACAGGTTACAGATTTATTTGCCAAGTCTACTTGCTAACATTTTCAGAACGGTTGCATACATAGGTATACAGTGATGAGTTGTTGTTTTCAATACATATGTGGCATAAATTACTATTCAGCTAGATGCAATACAAATTATAATGATCGTTCCATTTAGCACACCACTGATATTTTCCGTATATCATCATCCTACCAAAACCCTTCCATTCACATTGTTGCGTTGAGAGCTTCGAGAGAGCAGTAATGATATTGCAGAACCGTGTTCCATTATGTTCCATTTTAATCTTCCACTTCCACTTTGGTGAAAACCTCCAACGAGAACAGGCCCAACTACAGCAGTAAATTTCAGCATGCAAAAGATGAGTGAATGGATAGACAACGGACAGACACGAACAAAACTTCAACAAGAATATGAATTCGTGCATGACCATCCCATTTATCACCGTCTTTCCCGTCTAGATGAAAACCAGAGTTGCACATAAATTTAAACTCATAATACCTTTCCGGCAATTCTTGCCTCTCCCTTGTTGTTAGCCCTGCATAGAATGCGCTACTAGAAAGTTTTTATTAAAAAAACAACGTGCGCCGCCGTTTTTCCTTGCTCAAACTTCCCTGGATTGTAGTCTGACACAATGCCCCCTTGTTCTGTACCTGGTACAATAACTCTGCAACAATTTGTTTATTATATTAAAACATTCACTGTGTACCCATTTAGCTAACTACTGTTGTATTTATTTATAAAGTGCAGAAAGCAGAAAGGATTCATTTTTTGCAAAATATTATATTTATTCATTTATTGTATCACAAGGAAATGGACCGCAGATGCAAAATATTGTCATGCAAAATCATACCATGATAAGTTGGTAGGATAAAAGGGTTGAAAAGTAAAAGTATTTCCTTTCATGTGGCAGATCCCCAGTTTGTATTTAAAAGAAAACTGTAAAGTATCAACATCAATCAAACTGTCCACGCTTTCTCCATTTACATGGCTGACGAATGAATAATAAAGGCATGGCATGGTAATGACGAAAATGTCCAACATAATAATGTGAAAGTGTTTCGTTGATGCTCCAATACTGTTTTCCGTTTAGCTCTGGAGTTTACTTAATACTTTTTGTATTATCATCCCGTCCACAATGTTGCCTTCCTTCTTTTTCTGTGGCACAAAAGCAGGAAGTGTAATACAATGCGCGTGGTTACATAAACCAACGTGGCCGTCGGCATTTTCCTCCCAAAAATAACAAGGGTGACAACTTCTCGTTTTTCTCTCCCTGAATTAATTACAGTGAAAACACCACAAAAGCAGGCGCCCAAGTAGTTAAGCTCTCGCTCTTTGTCTCATTCTTAGAATCTGCTGAGTAGTTGTAGCTTTGCCCACCAAAGTGGATTACAGGGAGCACATGTATGTACTATTTATATTCATGAAAAGATTAGAGCTTGAAAAATAATAATGAAACTACATAGGCGAAAGGCCGTATTATAAGTAGGGGAGGTCACACTTGAAAGCGACAGGGAAAAGGGAGAAAGGTATTATTTTTTTCTTTCTCTCTCTCGTTGGACAGAATGCCTACCGTGTTGACAGGACAGAGCTCTGTTCAGCGTGGCTGGGCTTCAAACGGAAAGGACTTTAAAAAAATGTACATATGTATGTAAACTTGCATAGTCTTGACGGGGATTTTTTTTTCAACAAATTTTGAGCCTAAAACCTTTTATAATCCCATGTAACATGATTGCATTGGTTATTTCATTTCGATTTGTGAAAATAATTGAGAAACCCAGAAATGTGCAATGAGTAAACAAGTTACGCATATGTAGGGAAACGGCTCTTGCCGGAGTCAGTCATTCCCCAGAGTTCCTCTAGATAAATAACCGAGCTGGCCAAAATTTTGGGAATCCTCGTTCAGAAAATCCCCGATGGGAGAACTGGGAGGCCAGTCCTCTAATCCCGGCTTTTCCTCCATGTATATTAGATTAGGATAACCACCTCTTCCATTTCCTCTTTGTAATATGCATCGAGCGAAAATAAGTATGTCCATAGGTATGTCTCTTTTAAATACTTGGTATATGGCTGCCGGAGCTCGGAAAAGAGAGAGACAGAGAGACAGAGAGAGCCTGGGAGAAAATTAAAGTTTGTGTAGGGCAATGTACGTTGTCAGCTTTCCTTCCAATATCCCTGTGAACGTTCCATGTACCTTCTGGATTTATATAATACCAAGCATGCCAGTTTCCCTTTTTGGTTTTATGCCTTCCCACCGTACTATAGGTATTTGGGAGAGAGTTTGGAATGGTGGTGGTGGGAGCGGTTGGCATTATCCAATTTTGAACTGAATTTCCTTCTATCAAACTTCCACATTAATATTGTTCCTTTGAGGAGGAGGATAACTAGCTCCGAAGCAATCATAATCTGGGAAACTGTGTAATTTTCATCTTAGGTCGTCATCATCACCGTCATATATATGAACTTATAGGACGTTATGTCTTATGCAGAGCAGAACTACCTAAATAAATATATGTTTTCACCGAGTGAGGATGATCATATTCCGCTCGCTCCTTCGCAAAATTACACTACTAAAAAGCGTACATCATCCGCATCCTTGTTCTCTCTTTGGGTGACGGGTTTGGAATGAATATGTGTGTCGGATGTGTTTCAGCGTTTCCCCTCCCGTTCCTTCCAAACTCCATTCCAATCCTCCATTCACGAATATGTATGAGCAAGTTATGCCTAATAAATATGATATGTAACATCATTGTTATGTAGTGCAATAATTGAGAAAACCAGTTATGAGAAGTAAGGGATGAAGAGGCATCACGATATTTTAGCAATAATAATAAAATGAAGTTACTTATATTCGAGGAGAAATTCAGAGCTTCTTTGCTTATGAAAGAGCTCGTTAGTTTCTTCCCCTCTCTCTCACTCTCGCCGAGCTGAGTGAGCTCCCTGCAAAATTTGTATGGAATGGTAATTGAGAGTGGCGTAAAATTGGGCCTAGGTATTAGTCAGTTGTATGATATGGATTAACGTGTGTGTTTTCATTATCCCAGTATGGGAAAGTGAAATAGCGTTGCTTGCATACATTTCCCAATTACTACTTTTACACCTTCACCATATCCAGACAGAGAATATTATTATTCCCTATGTCTGGCAACTTTCTCCCTGGCTAGGCAGAAGGAAAGTGTGGAGATATGGGGAACACACACAGCTGGTTTCCTACTAGCTTGTTTGCCATTTTCCTGTTGTTGGTCCGTATTACTGTATTTTAAATATCAAATGTGTAATCTCCTTATTCCCGTTTTTTTTTCTGTACACATCCGCTCTGCTCTCGAATTATATTCAGTTGCCTTTCATAAAGTTCCGTCTTGTACTTTGCGAAAGCCCCACATGGTATGGTTCTTTGGTTTTTGGCTGGCTGATGAAATGTTTATTTTATTGTGCTTTCCAGTCCCGAAACTACTACCGGCAATCCAGTTCGTTATGCCCATTTTCCGTGGGTGTAGCAGTAATTTGTGTACATATTTATGGAACAAACAAGCCGAAAATTTGAAATTAAATGGGAATGTGCACAATTTATATGGATGTAGGTATTGGTGTGGGAGGGGAAGGTTATTGTTGTGTGCACATTATGGGCATGGTGAAGTGATAAAACGGAACGCATGCTTGGGCCATTCCCGAGGATTTTGTTATGGCCGTCTTAAATTTATAATCACAAGGGGCATCAAATACCCTAAAACGGAATGGCTTTGGAATAGTATTATGATATGTGTTTGTGTGAGTGTGTGCAGTAAGCGGTGTATAATAATGTGGGAGTTATCAGATATCACAATCTTGACCACTTTAATGCCTCTGGGGAAGCTAATCAAAACAAGAGATGGCTGTTGTAGTTTGTAGGCTAGGCCTTTTGCTCGACTTGAATTACTATCACCGCCGCTTCCGGTTGTACTTTCTACCAAGACTGCTGGGGCTGCTGAGGGTACACAGCGAATTTTCATAAATAGGGACACGTGTGGGCACTGCGTTGGGTAGCAGCAGTAGCAGCAAGACATTTAGTACAATTTTTGCACCTTCTCATTACAGCCATTTAGGTTCGTTAATAGAGACTGACCAGCTAATGGTGTGTGTCGTGCTTGCGTGTAATTTGATATTATTTGTTCGCTTTATATTTCTCTTCCAGTCAGATATCCTCTTGTTTTCCGTAGTTATTTGTCGGAATATGAAAGTAATATGGATGGAATTGCTAAATGACATTTTTTTTTGATTTCAGGTTGAATGTAAGAACCAAGCTTTGGAAACGCTGCCGGACTCGATCGACCCTGAGACTCAAGTTTTGGATATATCTGGTAACAAATTAGGATTCCTCCCTCAAGATGCATTTCGGCGTGCAGGTCTTCTCAATCTCCAGAGAATTCATGTTCGTAACTCCCGACTGACACAAATTGACCCAGGAGCGTTCAATGAGCTAAAAAATCTCGTTGAAATTGATCTGGGTGATAATCTTCTCACTTCAGTTCCTTCCCTAGCGCTCAGAGCGACGCCATTCCTCAGGTAAGCAATGATTACAAAAAAAATGTCGACTTTTTTCTTCTTCCATATTGCAGTGGAGCAGGTTTTTTTTTTGGAGATGATATGTGCTAGGATGGAATGTCTAAATTGCTCAACTAGTCGTTTTCTTTATCCCCGTCTTTCATGTAAATTGTTCCATATAATCAAATCCCGCAAATTCAGTTCTCTTATAACATCTGTAGGTATTTCATGAAGTGAGCAGAGGACAAAAGTTGGAAAGAAGAATTCTCAGCCAAGTCAAGTCAGGCCACTCAATCTGTGTTTTTACTTTCTTTTTTTTGCTTCCTCTTATGATCATTTTGCTCCTAGGGAAGAGATGACTCGGGGAAAAAACGTGAGATGAAAAAGTTGGCTAGTCATTTTCTCCTAGGGAAAGTCAAGGGAGCTCAATGGTTATTGTGAATTGGTATTTCATCTCACTGTTCTGCCCTTGTCTTCCGAGAAGAGATGCAAAGAATGAACTCACTATCATCAAATTATTACTTGTCTCTAGGGTCGCAAAGAGAAGTCAGGACTCCAGAGAACCGTAAAAATTTCCCCATCTCTGGAAGATGGTGTTCATTTGGTTCTAACATTAATCAAGTATCTCATTGGATGACTTGTTTCCTCTCCCTCGTTCTCAGCCTAATCTTATGGTTTGGGCTTGATTGATAGCATTCCACATTCACCGGATATGCTTATGCTTATACTGAGAGTCAAGATTGTGTGGAGGAAGTAGGCCTCAGCCAGACTTCAACTATAAGAAGGAGAGGAAGGTATTTACATATAATGTAAAAAAAAGTGGATTCCTTGCCGCGGCAACTTCTTGCTCTGATTGGAAGCGAGTGAGGATTTTGATATGTGATGGGTTCGTCCATCCGATGTTTGACATACTTTCTCCTCACCATATTTTCACACACTGAAAGTGTAATTTCCTTTATTTTCCTCTCTCTCTCTCTTTTTCCTTGAGCCATGTAATACATTATTGATCTTCGTGACGAGAAAAGAGAGGGAATGAACATGCCACTGTATTTTCTCCAGTGAATGAGCAATCACTAACAGTAATAGTTTTATCCACTTCTCAAAAAATTATAGAGGGAAAGTTATGGCTGTGTTTTGGTCTTACACGCATAATGCCTCTCTTACTCTGCCCACCACCTACCACCATCATCATCCGCTCCCATCACCAGGCCACCTCAAACAAAGCTTATCTCATGAGCTGTTCCCGCTTATAAGAGAAGAGAAATTGATCGTTAGCATTAATCTACTTATCCGGAAAGCCTTGGAGGTTTTTCAACCTTTTTTTTACACTCTCACGGTCATTTGTTATGCATGAATGCACTGAGAGATGAGAAATGGAAATTTTGTAATGAACCCTTGAACAGTTCGTCACACAATGAAATTTGAAAGTTGTTATTACAAGCTACGCCGCATATCAAAGTGTTCCATCTTAGGAATGTAAAGGCTTACACGAAAACTTGGAACTGGTACTGGGTAGCTTCCAGATTTTCTCTTGGAGCTGCTGGAGGGGCTTATCATCATTAACCTACTTATTGATTTTCGAGATAGAAAAAATATTCCAAACGAGAATCTTCCTATTTTTCCCCGTAAATGGAAAGCATGTATCCCGACGAGATAAAATATATTCCGTAATCTATCATGACAACACGCTTGTGACGTTCTTTTGTTGTTGTTGTCATTGTCAAGCCCTTATTTCTTAAATAGCTCAAACGGTTAGAAGCCAACAACACCACGACGACAACACAACAAACAACAATTTTATACTCAAATTTCTTTAGAAATATTTTGGAAGGAGTCTTTCTTATTTATCGGGAAAGCAAATAACTACGTTTGATTAAAATGTGTCATCAACGGATGACAAGGAATTTTTCTTCATTTACTATATTTTCTCTTTTATCACTTGACATAAAAATAACCTTGTTTGTTTATTTACCATGTCATTTTCCTTGAAAAAAAAAACGCATATGCGGAATAGGCAAGGTTTCTCGTTTGCTGGTAGTATAGATCTAAATAAGTCATACATAGGTACCTATCTAGTCATCGTCGTTGAATTATACCCCTTCTTTTTCAAGATTACGGAGCTAGATGAATACCTATTTTAACACGATGGCTGCTGTTTATTAAAAGGTGGCTCCGCGGAAGAGGACATTTTCTCGTGTTATTTTTATTTAT
Organism: Lepidocyrtus violaceus; assembly: GCA_034696905.1. Classification (NCBI taxonomy): domain Eukaryota; kingdom Metazoa; phylum Arthropoda; class Collembola; order Entomobryomorpha; family Entomobryidae; genus Lepidocyrtus; species Lepidocyrtus violaceus. Next base: position 7,123 of record JAQGAI010003830.1, read on the forward strand.
CAGAAAAAACGACAAGTCATATTCATTGTTCCATTCCCGTTATTGATGCTAATATTGACGAAAGGGACTTGCATGCAAGGCAACACTGCGAAAATTATATGTCACTCACAAAGTGTACCACCAGTCACGTTAGGCGAACGGTAAAGTAAACAGTTCTCCCCCCTCAAAAAAATGAAATGAATGTGGCATAACTACTATCACGCAGTTCTGTTCATACTTTCTTTCCTCAAGGTCATTTATGCAATCACTCTGGTTAAATTGATTGAGAGAACCACTTATCCTCATAGAATATTCAAGCCCAAGGAAACATCTGAATGGGGGGACAGCATACACCACCGCTTGATTTGAGTGGGCAAAAATGTTGTATTATGCAGCGGTTTATAAACGGGACACAAGTCATTTGAGAAGGAAAGTATAAGAAAGAAATGGAGAGCAAAACAGATATTGATTTAAGTAATACCAGCACAACTTTCCCCGTTACTTTCCCCAGCATACAGCACACCAGGAAAGGGAGCAGTTTCGTAAGATATTTTCTTTATAGAAGTAACGCCACTTCCAATACAATGCTCCGGCATGCTTGGGACTATTAAAAGTGAAAGTGCTATTATTGGACTCTTCTGTAAAAGTTTCAGTGAAGAAGAAGAGAAAAAAACTCGCAATCATTGAATTATGAAAGTGGCATGAGAAATAATAATAATGGTGCTGATGGTGATTGTGTTGTAGGGAAAAGATTTTTTTTCTTTTAAAAGTTATGCCACCACCGCTGGTTGAAATAGGAGGAAGGAAGGGGAAAAAATTGTATTCCACTGGAAAGAAAAAAAATATAGTTACACCACTAGAAAGAAGTAAACTTGTAGTCAAAGTATGTTAAAAAGCAATGAATTATTTGCAGACGCCGCACCTACTTTTCCCCTTCCATTCCATCAATTTTAAGTAGCTTTCATAGCTTTTTTTCCATTTCTGCGAGAGAAAAAAAACTTTCTCCCGAAACTCCCTCCCATTTTTTCTTCTTCTGTTTTGTACTCTCGTGACTGGTGCTGATACTGCTACAGTATCAGCAGATCGTATGGCTACACTGCAGTGGTGTAGTACTAGTTAGTTGTGTAGCACCAGCACCAGCAGCTGCCCAATATTTTTCCCTGTAATGTAGAACGTGAAAGTATTGAGGGATATAAACATGGTGTAAGAATGAGCTCTAATGGTATATGGATGGGTAGATATTGCTGGCTTGTGAGACTGACTTACATAACAAGAAACGTTTTTCTCTCGATATTATGCAGATTGGTATGTGTGCATGCATGTGTGCATGCATTCAAAAATATTTTTCTGGAGAGTTGCATGAATGCAGGAACTGGGACTGTAGAATACATACCTAGTTCCAACAAATACTTTTTTTCTTTGTAAGAAATATTCTTTTCAGACATGCAAAGGGAGAGAGAGAGAGAAAGAAAGAAAAAGAAAGCCCGGAGAAAATAAGGGGTCGTTGGCTTTCAGAAGAAGGAATGCCCTTGTCGTGCCTGGACTGGCTTCCGATTTTCTGAGATGAAATAATATCTATTGGGTCTAAATGATCGAAGATATGTATATTTTGGAGGTGGTGGCTGCAATTCATGATGATGATGATAACTATACCGGATCTGCCATCATTTCTCTTTTCCATAGTTTCATGTCTTTAGATTGCCTTCTTATATCTGCTAATTGATGAAGAAGGTATTCGTGATTGGAGATAGGTAGATATGTATGTGTTAGTGTGAGGCCTACTCTTTGAATTTTGAGTGGAGATGGCGAGTTTTTTTTAATCCTCACTTTCTAAAAACTGTAGGATGGGTTGTGGCTTGAAAATAGCCGGTACTAGATTAATATGTACCTACCTTACTCCTAACTTACTTTTGGCACTCCGAAAAGTGATTATTGTTGAAAGTTGGAGTTACGGGGAAAGAGATAAAATGATCTTAGGTAGTGCAATGGCCCAGTCCTAGTTAGTAATAAATCAGGAGAAAATGGTAGTTTATTTGCTATTGCAATTAGGATAACATAAAAGTGGATAGATAGAGCTTGTTTTATGAAAACCCTATTTTATCAGTCGACTAACGATCTTCTAAAACGAAAAAAGAATATAATGGTTCATGTGATAATATGCAATGATTATATGATGTACGTATTTTTTTTTGTATTTCGCAGAGATTTAAATCTGGCTGGGAATCCGATCCAGCGAATCCCAAGAGGTGGATTTGAGTTCGTCCCACAACTAGTTAAATTGGATCTAAGTCGTTGCCAACTTGTTGAGATTGATCATCAAGCCTTTGCTCATCTTAAGCTTCTCGAGTCACTCAAGATTAGCTCGAATAGGCTCGTTTCACTCAACAATTACACGGTAAGCATTCCAAACAGCAGCATTCCCCGCCGCGTGTATATATTCACTTAAACATAATTAATTTCCCGAAATGTTCACCAGTAACAACATAAGGTCTGCCGCATCACTTCCGATAAATGTTTTTTCAGAGATGTGAGCACGAGTAGGTGGATCCGACACGGATCCACAAATCAGATCCAAAACTTCCCTTTCCCTTGTTTATACACAATGTGCAGTATTTAATTCGTAATAAAGTGAATCGCTTCAAACGACGCATGGGAGAGGACGTGACACACGGAGCGTCATCGAGAATCTCTTTTCGCATCGTGTTTACGTCGCGCTAATTTTTTTGTCACGCTCCACTAAATAATTTATTGTGTTCCCAGATTTTCCCCAAATGAAATAACTACAAAAATAGCTTATAATATATATTGTGTGAAAGCAGGAATCTTGTTTACAGAGATTTGTCATCGTGACTCCCCCACTCCGCCCTGTTTCAACATGTTTGAAAAATGTAATTTGCAATAGGTACTAGTATATTGGTATTGATTTGCATAAACGACTGCTAATTTTCAAAACAGAAAAATATAAACACACGTTTTAAGTATTTTATTTATGAAAGTCGAGCTAGAAGTTTAATGTTCAACTACAAAATTAATGGCGCATAATATTGAAATTACAGTTTCTGTCGTATTTAAAGTACCATTGAACCTCTTCACGCTGATGATCATGATGATGTTGATGG
>JAQGAI010003831.1:0-10219 GCA_034696905.1 Lepidocyrtus violaceus
AAACAAACAAGATTTGGGCTGCACAGAGCCGAAAAGAGTGAAGTAAAACTAAACTAACACGAGGTGAGCAGCGTCTCATCCTCCTACCTACTCGACTTATGGCTGAGGCAGCCTATACGATACAATGTGTGGGAGGCTCCTCCTTCAGAGACCCCTCCACGTGACGTGCACATGACAAAAGGCATCACGCCACCAGCTACAGCTAAACATGACAGAGACAGCAATGTAAAAAGGAACAAAGTAACGAGGCTTGGATAAAATCCATCACACCTAAAGCTATTTAAAATATATATATACAAAAATGGACCCCCAAAATAATTATTATTCTGGAGATGCGGCGGTGGTGGTCGGAGTAAAAGCGGAGCGGAGTTCTGAGCCAGTTTAGATGGTTATCATTTGAATTAAGTCCTTTGCTCACCCAAGCTATAGAAACAACCAATGCTTATCAATAGGATTTAATGTCATGATATAATCCATTCTGTCGTCGCGAGCACATGAAAGAGGAAGGCTATCAATTTTTTGCAATACTTTCCATGATCTTGAATGAGCCGTATTGAAAATTAAGATTTTTGTTACTCCCACGAAGAGAGAGACAGAACCGACTTTTGTGTGTTATTTCATGAGACTCGGGTTTTGCACAATTGACCTTTAATTTAAGATTGAGTAATTAACGTCACAAGATGTCTTGCTGGAAGCCTGGTCCGGGTGCGAACAAGTTCCCGAATTTGTCAGACGTCCCGATTGTAAACCCATGTGAGGGAGTTGGCTACAAGGCTCCGTTTCGACCGGTACATTATTAATTCTTTCATCTCAATTTTCATTTTTATTCAAAATCCGTTCATGCCGTCATTATGAATTAAATAGTAAACATAATTAGCTAATCTTTAACTGAGATAATTTTTACAGGAAGTCCCATTCAAGCTCATGCTCGTTGCGCAGTGGTACGATGAGTTGGCCGAGATCGAGAAGCGGTTCCTCCTCTCCTACTATCATTTTGATGGAACAATCGAGCTGGTAAAAATTAGCAAAAAACAAATTAAAATGGAGGTGATTAATTAATTAATTATCTTCCATATTTTTTTTATTTTTTTGCAGAAAGATATCGACCGTCAAAGGCCGTTCCTCCACCGACGGAAAATGGAGAACATCCGGCTCTCCGATCTCTACATCGGCAATAAAGTGTATGTGCTTGGGCGTCACATGGTGATCCTGGACTATGGGGATGGGATAACCCGAGACTATTTGAATCCCTTTCATGAGCGAGCCTTCCTCCTGGTCCGCCCGGAAGCTTTGGAGTATCTCCCCAATATCATTACCCGGCTGGAAAAGTGCTTCCGGATTCTGTTCGCTAAGATGGCTTGTCTTAGCAAGGATGTTGCCATTACAATTCTGGAGACTAATGAAGGGTGGGTCAGTCATTTTTATAAATGCAAATTAAAATTTGGTAACAAAAAATTATTTGATTTAATGTTGTTGGTCAGGCTGCTTCTGAAGAATCTGGAGGGTCAGCCCGTAGTCGCCTTCTTCCTGATGGCGCAGAATGCCATGGCCAAGCTGAAGAATCTGGTTGGGGAGGATCCGGATCCTCAACAGTGCCTTTTGAAGAATCACTTGAGTCTCCGAGCAGTGTATGGGAAGGACGCTATTCGGAATGGCTTTTACTATCCCGTCTGCGAAGAACTTATGACGAGGGTAAAAAAAAGCAAAAAAAAATAAATCTTATCTTCTGAACTGGGGCAAAATGAGATTTCCGGAAGTTGTTCCTTGTTTCCAGGATGCCAGCTGGTTCTTCTCCGGCTGTCCCCAGTGCACTCTCCGTTCCACCGTTAGAATGAATGGGCACACCACTTGCTGTATCATAAAGCCCCATATTTTGCGAGAAGGTTTGCCAATTACTTTTTTTTGCATTTTTTTGCATTTTGATATGGGCCATGTGCAAATAATGATTTCTTTTATTATTATTTTTAGGTCGAGCCGGGGTCGTCCTCAACGATATAGTCGCTTCCGGCTATGTGGTCACCGCTCTGGGCGTCTTCTGGCTGAACAAACGGCAGGCAGCAGAGTTTTATGAGGTTTATGAGCGGATCTACGTGGCCTCGGAGTATATGGACATGGTTGATGAGTTGGCCATAGGCCCTTGCATGGCTGTGGAACTCGCCTTTAGAAATCCTGTATGCGACCCTTGTGCTCCTCCCGACCCTTGCAAGCTCAGTGACATCGTCCCCTGTTTCCGCCAGTGCGTTGGCCCGCCGGATCCCGTAAGTTTTACTCGACTAATTCGAACCAGAGACCAGACACTCGACTAATTAATTTTACAAAATGTTAATTTGTTCCTCCCCTTTTAAGGACCTAGCAAGAAAAGTCCGACCCTGCACCCTCCGAGCCCGTCATGGCCTCACCAAAACGCAGAACGCCGTGCACTGCACGGACCTCCCGGAAGACGCCAAACTGGAAGTGGAGTACTTCTTCAAGATCCTGGACAGACGGGCTCATGGGATCAAGTTCGCTACCGGAGATATGAGCTCCTCCTGCAACTATAATTAATTAAATCCCTACTGCAGAGCTGAGGAGCGGAAGCTGAGTTGTAGGTGGAACGGACCATTAAATTTCATGAAGAATTTTCAAAATGATTGACGCTTTGCGAAAACATTAATACTGATTTAGTTTAGGATTAGGAAACGAACGTGTCTCTTTAATACAATCCCGATAACTTTGATGCTATTTACAAGATAAAAAATAAATGCTTACATAAGAATTAACCCAGATTCATAGGGCATGGCTTGGGTAATATACGGATAAAACGGAAGTGAACTCTTATTGATTCATTGTAATTGATGACTTTTATGTATTTTTTTGTTGTTACTTACGGGAAGCTCCCCAATGCCTCTGCTCCAGGACGATCTTATCCCTCTGGGAAACATCCCACGCGAACGCCCCCAGCAGGAGCATGTAGACAAATGTGGAAATGCAGCGGACCACAAATCTCCCGATCCTTGCGGACTCCAGCAGGCCAAACGTGTCATAAATTGGGGGAATGGGATACCACCAGATCAGGGTGAGTATGAAGGCCACAACTTGGACTATGAGGAAGGCCACTGCCGCACCGGCCATTAGTTTTGCCGTTTCCTAAAGTTAAAAAAAATCTGAGTTAAAATTCAAGTTAACTTAAATGATTTCAACGGAGCAGATATGTGCGCCTACCGTTTCTATCGATCTGAATATTAGACATCCGAGAATCAGCGATGTGAAAATGTAAATCCCGAGCCATGTTAGATACGTGTTCACAAACGGCTGAAACAGGAGCAATTATTTAACTTTTATTAGTATTTTAATTTGTTCACGAAATTATTTTTTAATTATTTTTTTAATGACTCACATCATCGTAAAAAGCCTGCCAATAGTACTTGTTCACATTGATCACGTCGAAGATAAAGGACCACAGCATGAACAATGCATCTACCTAAACAATCAATATAAAATTCAACAATGAAAAAAAATTGTTTTTTTTTGTAATTTTTAAGCTAATCACAGTTAATTTTTAATTATCACGGATTCGCTTACAATATGCACACTTGCTGCAAAGTAGCAGCAGCCTTTTAAAGAGACACAGACCACTTTACACATTTTATTTTGAAGGATTTTTTTAAGGAAGGAGTTATTCTTAGTTTCTCAAGTCGCCCCATGCAAATTACAGCAATCCTTTTCAAGCATATTACACGACCACCTACAGAGTCATCATCATACAAGCTCTGATCCTTTGGAATGAAAACTAAAGATTGTGATGAACGTATATTTTTTTTCTTTAACTCATCTCATGATTCATTTGTCACATCACATCACATATGCGTTGGTTAATTTAACACCTTATTTTCCACAATCTAAAAACTGAACAGGAAGTGGGTTGTATTGTAATATGATGATGACATAATGAAATGATATTGGCAACCCAGTTTAATGGACGTCCCACTCCCTGGAGCGAAGCAAAACTTCTCCTCGTTTAGGTTATGCGCAAATTATTACGAATGAATTATGAATGATGATGATCGGGATATTCAAATTAGAATGCAATATATGAAATGTGATTCTTTAGCTTATTAGACCAAATGTGTTTCAATTTGATATTAAATTAGGAAGGAGCAGCAGGTTAATAAAAATGAAACCGGAAGTATGGCTGAGAGATCCAGATCAAAACTTCCGACCTGGTACGTGCCATTGGGACAATTAAAGAAGAAGTGATGATGATGATGATGATGACAAATGAGCTATGTATCATATATCATTCTCACTCGGCAAACTCCCACTTTCTATTACACGGATTTTTACGCGAAATAATTGCAATTACTTACACATTTTAATCCTATCAAATTTTTATGCAAATGTTAATCCACTTTTTTATTCATCTTTTTTTTATTGCTTGAACCGTTCTGCAAAGTAGGAAATAGTTTAAATATTATATATTTTTTTCATAGATAATTAAAAATCCACTGCATCCTCAACGCTTTCCCTTGAATATTATACGTAAAATAAAAGAATATTATCCCTTTTCATCATCTTCTTTTATCTTGACTAGCAAACTATTTACGTTATGATAAACTGTTTTTTTTAATCAAAATCCTCTTGTCCGTCTTGTACTATCCGTGTCAATCTCCCTGAAATACATGATGACCACGGCGGAATAAGCGAATGTAGCGATGCCTCCGAAGAGGAGGACGATAATCTGGTAAATTGATATGATGGGCTGGTTATCGTCGATCAGTAGCAGGTCAATTGTCGTGGAAGAGGGGGCTGGTGTGGCCGTGGCCGCTGAAAGACTTTCTTCGATGAGGGTGATGACATTTGAGGTCCCGTTGTTTAGTCGAAGCTCCTGTGACGCTTCATCCAGGATGGCTTCAATCTCTGCGAGATCGGGGGAGACAGTCGGGGAGTTGTTGGAGGTGGCTGCAGCGGCCGCCGCAAGTCTGGAATTTTTTATGGAGTTGGTGATGGCCAGGATTATGAGGTAGACGAAGAAGCCACTGATCTGCAGGGCGACGAAGCCAGCGATGGAGCCTTTGAGAAGCTTTCCAGATTCCTGGAAGTGGTTTGAAAACATTGGTTTTTTAAATTGCAGAAATTTTGCAGCATGGTTTGATAGGTGAAGAAATGTTAGATATCCTAACTAGCAATTAGCAGTAATACTACCTTTTCGGTTCCACGAAATATGAGAAGTCCAAATATTATGAATAGACAGATATAGAGGAAAGCCAGTATAAGAGTGAAGTAGGTTGCATAAGGCTGAAATAATTTTTTTTGCAAACATTAAAATTCAGTTGACAGAAATGGAGTAATTAACAAAAAAAAGTTTCCATCATATTGCTAATGAATGACTTATGACATCCGCTTCACATACATTATGCCAAATCTCCGCTATCCCCAACAAGTCCACGAAGAATCCTCCGAGAAAGAGCAGTCCGATTGTCTAAAACAGAAACAGATTCAGGGCACAAATCGGTGGATGAGTGAATGAATCAATCTTAATAATATCTTTGTCGACTAACTAACTGAGGTCGAATATCATTTGTTTACAGATCATCATATAAATGACATGATCATCTATAAATTAAGTTTCAAACAAGCCATGTCATCATGACATGACTGTGACCTTTTTTTATGTTATAATCTTACAATATGAAGACTTGCGCCGTGATAGGTTCCGCCTCGTAAAGACATGCACATTTTACAACAGGAGTGGCAAGGTGCAGTAGTGTGCACTGTGCAGACAGATCCAATGATGATGTAATGTTTGGAGGAATTTGAAATGGCAGTTTACAATTCACAACGGGGAAAATTATTCCGATAAAACTTCAGTAATGGATATGGATAACAACAGGACAACTATGTAAAATAAATGGAGTTCAGTATTCCTTCAGTTCAGCAGGCCTATGCAAATACTTAAATGTACCTATCTATCCGTTAAATTATTATTTTACTGATTCGAAACAAAAAAGCTTCAACTCAAAATCAATGTGAGAAGAGAAACCACCTATGTGATCCTTTGGGACATAACATAGCGCACAGAGAACTAAACTTTCTGAAAAAAAAATATACGATTCTTCTTCGTCAGTTTCATCAAGACTACTGTTCCCCATTCGTATACATACTTATGGAAAAAGCAAAACAAAAGGAGGAAATCATGGTCATGGGAGGCATTTCCACTTGGGTTATCCTGTTCCATCGACGACGACGATGCTGTTGGTGGTTGGGTTGGGAATGAATGGTTATTTGTACTTTTTTTTTCTTCAGTGGATTCGCCATCCATCCCATCACCATCATTAATGAAATGAAGCTGCGAGAGGAGAGGAGACGCATTCCCAAGATGATGATGATGATGATGATGATGATGACGATGAAAGACATTGGGCGACCACTTTACTCACATCTATTCCCATTTCACTCCGGCTCTCCTTATCGGTGGAAACATCTTTACGTGAAATCCACATAAAACTGTCCTCTCATTCAAGGCAGGCAAGGGAAGGAAAGCGTTCGTTCCCAAACACATCTGAGCATTAATATCCCAAGAGATATTCCCGAACCCAAATAACAACCTCAAAAAGAATTCTCTCTATGCCTATGTCGATTTCATACAACTGAACTGATCAAGTCGGATTACCGATCCGATCATATCGTGAGGAGGAAAATTGAGCCAGGAATTAAAAAAAAAGAAGGGAAACTGTTTATATTTCTTTATCATTTTTACATTCATTGCAGACTTTATATGTTTGATCCAGTTGTAAAAAACAACACCGGAAACGATAAATGACGCTGCTGCTCATAACATCATCACAGGAAAACAAACACGATTTCGCGAAAATAAGGATAAGATGTTTCTGCGATTCGAAATAGGTATACATATAAAGGGCTTGCCAAAATAAACTGGGAAGAAAACGTGCTAGAATTTTGAATGGATATAACCTTGTGGGGAAGTTGCATAACTCATGGCATGGCTGTTTGTCGAGTTGTCGTACATTTTTTTTACTTATGTCATGACACATTCAGGAAAATAGTACGTCTTTGGTTGGGAGATGCAGATTTACCTACTCGATTTTTACATCGATATCCTTCCGTGGCGTGGTGGCAACTTAAGTAAGTAAATTGAAATGATGATGATGATGTGGAGGAAAGTGGCTTGGGATTGGGCTGCTGATATCCGGTTTGGGAATGTTTGACTTACTCTGCCAGAACCAAAAAAAAATATATATATATTATCTGTTTATGGATGGGGATCATCCGAATGAGCTCATCAATCTATGTCGGGATCACCGAGTAAAGACCCTTATCAAATCCTTCCCACCGGAACCAGAGAAATTATAATGAAGATGCAGCTTGACATCAATCTACTGAGGTAATTGGTTTGGATTTTTGGATATCTTTAATTCATGATGATGATGATGATGATTTGATGATGTCGCTATCATTCATATAAATTTTTTATTAACTACTTGTAATTATTGTTGGATTAGGTTGAATAGTGGTTGGGGTAAGGTGAGACTTCTTTCGTATTGTAAATAGTTAGTAATTAAGTTTGTCATTCATTGCGTATTTAGTTATCAGTTTTTTTTAGACATTTGAATATGACATGACAGAATATATTTGAATTGTGTAGAATTAATTTTTCTTAAAAACTAAACAGAAACGCTTATCATCACTACGACCTCCAAGCAGCGTCCACCGTTCCTTCACACGCGTTTGGATTGGATTGTCTTTCTTCTGTATCGGCAGCAGATGTAAACATAGCTTATTATGTGGCTGCATATCAAGTTCACCCATAAACAGCGCAGCCACATGCGGGAGATCAGCTTGACAACGTCAACTCGTTCCACCTAATAAACCAACGTGTTTTTCTTTTACGTTAAAATGACATAATTATAATTACACCATTAATTAAGTTAAGTGAGGGACAAACTGTCAATTATTGTGCCATGGAGGAAGGTGGTCCAGACTGAAAAGGTCTACGAACAGCCTGGACAAAAGTCAAAACAAAAAGCGTTTTCAAGTTATTCAAGTACCTAGTAAAAGCCTTCAGCGTTTGGAGAAAAAGGTAAACAAAACACTAATCTTAAAGTTTTAATTGTAATTAGCTCTCATGTGTTCGTAGTGTAGTATTTGGATTAGAAGTTCAACGATAATGATAAATTGATTGATTTAGTATTTCATATTTTGTTTTTTGTTACGGGTTCTTGTTCCAGTTCCGATTCCTTCCAACCCAAGGAAGGATCATCGTCCTCACTCAATCATGGACAAAGCAGAGGCGGAGTTCGAGTTGGAGACCTCGGATCCCGAGCTGGACTTCAATATAGAAGAGTACCCTTCCCAAGAGGAGTTGAACCGGATTCCGGAATCCCCGCCGTTGTTCACTCAAGCGGATGACATGGTTATTGAAGATATTGCGACCCAGACTCAGCCGCCGAAAGCTACTGACAGTTCCTCCAAGTCCAGGAAAGGGAGTGATGTTATCATCGACATTGAAGACGACATTGCTGACAATAACGATGTCTCCAAAGCGGAAGAGGATGACCCAGGATCAGTGTTTGAAGAAAAAAGGTCATGCAGTCAAGAGTTCCCCGAGGAGGATGACGAGTTCCTGATTTCCGTTGCTGAAAATATGGAGGAGAGCGGTGTGGAGGAACCTACTGGAGGGAAGGGGATGGAGGAGGAGACATCATCGGCTGTACCGGAAAATGTACAAGAGGAGGAGCTGCTGGCTTTCTGTCCGCCAGCCAGTTTAGCTGACCTGGATCCCGATACGATGGCCAAGGAAAGGAAAAGAAAGGAGGTGGTGGAGGGTTTTCGAAAATTCCAACCGATGGAAAAGGTCTTTCCGGATGTTAGATGCTCGGAATATAACACAGTTGCATTTAAAATTAATGTGAGTGCAAACGCAGTAAATATTGATTTTTTGAATGAATATTTAATAATTAACTTTATTTTTTACCGAAAATATTTGTTGTTGAATTATTCCAGCCCAACTATCAGCCAATGGACCCGCTGGAGCCCAACCCTCCAAAATGTATGACCAAGTGGGATCCAAAGTTTGTTCCGATGCCATTCTCCGATGAAAACGTTATCATAATAAAGCCCAAAGCTAATCAAAACCAGTCTGATGAAGGGAACGACAATACCACCGACGCTAGTAATGCTGCTGGGTCATCGACGGTAACTAAAATCTTTTATAAACTTATCAATATCAATATCATTTATCCGTGCAATTATTTAACAAATCGACATTGACTGTAAATTTAATTGGCATTGCTTAAAATTAGTTTCTTTTTGTAATATTTAGGTACACTCTGTCGCGTTCAAGAAAATCCGTGTATGGAACCGGATTACTGAACTTCTGTCCAACTTCTCTTTGTCATCCGCGGAGGACATTGGCTTAGCTTTGAAACGGTACTGCGTCAGAATGACTGGAGAAGTGAAAGCACTTAAGTATTGCACTGAAGAGGTATGCAGAAAGATTGCTTAAGATTTGATAACGAAAATGGATCTTTTAATGATTGATTTATGATTTTCATGTTCTTTTTAAATATGTGTTTCAGCTTATGACGAGTGCTGAGAAAGACAACTTTTTCTTTAAGGTCATCCCATTTATGACTTCATTAGTTATACAGACTCCAGAGATTGTTACCTGTCCTTTGCCATTTTTAAGAAGAAACGTGAATCACAATATTTCCCTCAGCCAGAAACAAGTAGCCTGTTTGCTTGCTAACGCCTTCTTCTGCACATTCCCGAGAAGATTTAAGTCTGAAATGGATATGCCGTCGATTAATTTTAAAGAGTATGGTTAATATATTGTTTTAAAACTTCAGACAATGTTTCGGTATAAGAAAGCGTTTTTATGTTGAGTATAATTATTTTTAATTTTTACTTCTTAGATTGTTCGTGGAGGAAGACGAAAGAATAATGAAAATCAAGGCCGAGAAAATCCGGTGTTTAATTCATTACTTCACGAGAATTGAGGCAGAAAGTAAGTAGTTCAAGTTCAAACCTCAATATTATTCCGTACTATCACTCCTTAGCAGTTCAGTAATTAATTAAATGTTTGCTAATTAATTATTGCCATTATTCCAGTGCCACAAGGAGTCGTTACTTATACCAGAAAGAATTTACGCCATTCCAATATGCCTGACTGGGGAAAGGTAGATAAAAGTTTAACAAAGTTAGTTCCGTTACTGGATGGAAC
>JAQGAI010003832.1:0-10218 GCA_034696905.1 Lepidocyrtus violaceus
GAATATGACTTGGATTTTAATTATTGGCTTTGGCTGGGTGGTTGGTAAAAAAAGAAGATTTTTTCCTTCTTATCAGTCCTTGATCTGAAAATAGAATGGTGCAATGACCACCTAAGCTGTGTGGTTCAATTTTATTAGATCAGAATTAAGAAAGTTTTTTTCTTCTTCTCTCACAAAAGCATTTACAATATTTTATTTTCAGAAGACGATGGGGAGTGAAGTGTGATTGAACCTGAACCTGAGACGCTGTTTTATTAACCTAGTCAGCTCTTTTTTTGGGGGTTGGGCTTTGGGCTGGCCCTTGTCTTTGTTTATTATGCAGGAGAAAAAAGGGAAAGTCGATCTCGATCAAGTTATTTCATAATAATAAAGCCATAATCATCTTGATGTATGGGATGGGATGATGGGATGAAGAAACAAAATATTGTGTAAGATTGGTTGGTGGCCAATTATAGATATTAAATTTTACATATTAAGTAACTATTTTTTCTTCTTCTTTGCTGAGAAGAAGAGTTTTTTTCTCTCTTAAACAAAAAATCTTCTTTTTTTTGGAGATAAGGTCAAGCTAGGTGTTGTTGTGAGAAAGGAAGCTTTACAATGAATTTGGTTTTGATAGTTTTTCAGATGGTTTTTGGCAGATTAAAAAAAAATCTTCCTAATGTTATACGTAGTGTCTGCAATTGCAATAGAATTTTCTAGCTAGATTTTTTTCTTTTAGAAAAATAATTTGAATTTGAACTTTGAAATTTTTATTATTATTCTGCTGTTATGAAATCAAGATATGGGGTGAATTTTTTTTGTGAGAGAAAGTGCGAAAATGAACTGTTGGAAATATGAATTTTTAAATAATTTTTTAATGAAATCATGTCAATGACACAGTAAAAAAACATGCGTACGTGGATGATTGAAAGGTTGTAGAACTGCTAGAGAAAAACTTAAGCCAAGAGATGAAATGATCCGGGTGGGATTTGATGAGGAAATTGTGGAAGTTTTATTAATTAAAATTGTTCTCTCTAAATTTTTTTTATCTCTGTCAGTAATTTACTTTTTTTTAGCTTTGTTGACTAACGTAGACATCCACAATGGTCCCCGTCTCCAAACGGATGTAGTTGAGGGGAGAGCCCCACAGGTCATTAATGTTGAATTGGAGAACTCGGGAGCCCCTCACCCAGCCCACCCAACCGCCCCCATGACCCGTTTGGCGATTGTAGCAGAGGGACATGGTCCGGTAGTTGCAGCACCAGCCATTACCTAATTGTTACACAGAAGGAAAAATTGTCAATTTTTTTTTAAATGTTAAATAAGTAGTTTTTATGGGATGCTCACCGTGGTTATGGCCAACGAAAGCCGCGCGGATGGTTCCGGTGGAGAGGAGGGCCTCCATGAAGCCAGTGTCTTTTTCTTGAGGAGTGACGATATCATCTAAAATATTGGAAATCGGAAAGAGGGTCTAATTAAAGACAGGTCGGTATCGTGTCGTGATTCATTTAAGATAGAGAAGTAGCTTGCTACCATGCTGTCCAGGGCATTCCGGATGTAGGTCAATATTGTTATGAATTGGCTTGTACTCATCGCTAAAAAAAAGCATTTCATTGAGCAAGAATAATTAAGAAAATTATAATCTAGATATTAAAATAGCTATATACGACTTACGTGGGATAATGAAAGAAGGCCAAAGATGGGATGGGCCCCCAAGTCTGATTCAACCTCTGCGCCTCCTCCCTGAACCACTCCACAACGGTTTCATGAACATAGGCGGAAATCCCTCCAGTCCGGTTCCTCCCTCCACGGCTATCGAAAAACCAGAGGATCATGGCCGGCTTATCCGTGGAGTTGGCTCCGTGAGGGTAGACCGGAACGTAGTAGTTTGTGTTGCCGACGAGGCCAGCCTCTCCCTGTTTGGTGTAGCAGCCATCGTACTTCTGCTCCGCTTGGAGGAGCTCTTCCCGGGTCACGTTGTTCCCGATGTCGTGGTTTCCGTAGGTAGTGGCCCACTTGTAGTTCCCTTGGACGACGGGCTGGAGGAGTTGGTCCATCATGGCCGTCCCGTTGGGGTACATCACTTCCGCGGACATCATGTCTCCGGTGAAGACGACAAAGTTGGGGTCCTCCCAGGAGAGGATGTCCAACATGACTTTGGTGGATTTATCATCGTTGGAGGGACCCCAGTCGGAGCCGGGACCTTCGCCGTAATGTCTGTAAAAAATAAATAAAAATGATTTTTTTGTACGTCTTTTTGGGGTAATCTGAGAAATTGTTTGTTTTTTATCATGAGCTTACAAATCCGTGAATGTCACTATTTTGAAGGTCCCATCCGGCTGGAAATGTACAGTTGGTCTGGAGGGATTCTGGTATGAGTTTTCCACAAATCGACTTTGCGACCCTGAGATGAGGGCCCCAAAAAGTATGAAGAAGGCTGCTCGGGAATGTGACGCCATATCTGTGTCAAATAATATGAAATAATATGTCTTAATAGGTCTGTCCTTGTCGACTCCAAAAATGAAAGTATGTAGCATAATCAGTTTTATGGTTCCAGGTTTGGTGAATACTTACCCAAGTTTTGGAAATCTGAAACCGCTTGAATCAATCCAACCGATTATGTATCGAATTATCATTTCTCCAATAATTGACTGACAATTGACACAAGCACAAACTATTATCATAAGTGAGCGTACTCATTAGTACTTCAGAATAGATTGAAAATGACAGCTTGTCAATCGCACCATATCAGTTTTACGTGGTGTAAAAAAAGGATATCTGCTCTAATGGTAGGTTTGACCGTTTGACATTTAATTTCAAAGTTTTCATTTCATTTCATATCAATACTCTTAAAGCAATCAATCAAAGTCAACTAAAGTTCCTAGCTGATAAAAAAAAATATGCTTCCTTGCTCTTGCATAAATCAATCAACTCACTCACTATCACTATCAGTTAATTTTACATCCATCCAAGCAGGTAATAACACCCTCACCTTCATTCATCCCAATCCAATCCACATAAATCATGATAATCGGGCATATTCAACTCTCTAAAATTCCGCCTTCACCATTATTACGTAATGTTTTTAAAATCTTCGGTAAACTTCGATTAATTACACCAAAACCAAATGCACCTACAAAGCTAGTTCGCACCTAAATAGCATGCCTAACAGATCCCCACAAGTTTTGCTACAGTTTTAGCACCCACAATAGAGAAAGGGAAGAACAAGCAACAATATTATTTTCGAATTAGATCGAGCCATACAATAATTTGTGCACATTTGCATTGCACATTGCACTGCAGCTGTAACAACGGAGTATGCAACAACTTGAACAAGCAACTGTACCAACATGTTTCTATCCTGCAGAAAAAAATCCACTCCGAAGAAAATTCACAGTAAAGATGTGCCTAGCTATTTATTTATCTGCAACTGCAGTCAATAAAATGAATTCATCATCATTCATAGCAAATCCGAGTTTGCGTTTCGGTACAGTTGTGTTATTATCTATGACGTAATCTTTCTAATGAAGCATGTTCCCTTTTTATTCGAAATAATGTATTGCACATATTTATGCTGAAATACAGTTTTAAAAAAAATGAAATCTTCTTTTGAATTTGGGTTAGAGCATTTCAATCGCTTTATTTTTTGCATTGGACGTGTACAGGAATTGATTAATTTGATAATCTAATTGGCTTTTATTGTTCGACTGGATCATTCACCATCTTCCAAACTCCACTCCACCTCCTGATCCTGCTGCTTCCGGTGCTGTAGTCGTTGTTGTCGGAGCCACACATCTCTTCTCCGTGTCATCCCAGGTGGCGCCCTCCGGACTGCACTTGTATTTCGTCAGCAGCCACTTGTTCAAGGAGGGGTAGTAGACGCAAGTGTAGTAGTCGCAGTTATCCGCTGCGTCCTCACAGGCGAAGGCTCCGTTTTTTTCGCAGGGACCTGGCTCCGCTTCCCCTTGCAAAATCAAAGTGGCTGCAATGGCCAATGCCTAAAACATAACAAGAGCACTATTTTAAAAAGATCCTCCCGTGGAAAATATATGATGCCTCATTTAAAATGTAAAAAAAAACACTTACCAAAGTTAACTTTACAATCAGGTTCATTTTTGAGTAGGCTTTTGTATCAGTTTTTGGGAAGTTCTCTAAATATGTTGATGGAGGATCGATGGGAGTGCTCTCTCCTTATCGATAGTAGGCAATCGAATGGGGCGATTTGATGCGCCTATTTATATCTGATCTGAATCTGAACCAGTTTTATCCCATAAACCTTCCAAGCTAATTAATTCATTGTCATTATAGCCATAAATTGACATTAAATGATTTATTTATTCAAATGCTGTTGGTGACACATAAAAACTGATGAATGTACTTGAGCTTCTTATTTGTCAAGATTGATCCCATATTCATTTTCCCGCTTTTCAGAACAAACTAGAACCGGAAGTGTTTATTTTGATTCTTATATCTCTCCGTCGTCAACTGGACCATGCCTTGCCTTCGGGATCACGCATTTCTTTTCCACGTCATCCCAAACGGGATCCTCCTCCGTCTCTGCGGAGAACACACTGCACCTGTATTTAGTAAGGAGCCACTTGGTATAGACGGGGTAGTTGACACAAGTGAAGAAGTCACAGTCGTCTCCTGAAGCACTGGGGCCTTCACAAGCGTAGACTCCGGTGGACCTACAAGGACCCACTGCAGCTTCCGAGTTGTGTAAAAAAGCGAGAGTTCCAAAGATGGCTAGTGTCAGCTTCACAAGCCCATTCATTCTGACTATGGAAGGTTTAAATATATTGGAGTGCGATCAACCAATTACCAAAAAATTTTGGATAATGGAAACAAAAATATGAAGTGCTCCATTTTTTTTGCGAGCTGTTACATAAAAATGATGTGCATACATATTTATGCAAATCTTGTTGCTGACAAACGGCAGAGTGAACACGTCACATTGTTTCTACCTACAACTATTATTATTTTTAGTAAACTGTAATTACGAGTATTATTATATTGAGATGAGAAGAGCATTGATAATGCTAATGCAAGGCTAATAAAACAGCAATGTTGGCTGAAACAGTGAATGGAGCTGTGATGCTGTGCTGTGCTAATAAAACTAATTGGGATTTGACCTTGAATAATCAAATCTAATCCATTTCTTCAATGCAAATAATATAATTGTTTGTCTGATTGGCGCATGATATGAAACGAATTGTTGGATCGTCATTAACGGCTTGAGCCGTTCCTGGTCGCTTTTCAGGTCTCGACTTGATGATCTCACTTTACCCCAGTGATGATGCTTGATGCCATGGATAATGAAATTAAATGAATGTGATGCTATACCAATTTTAATTAGTGAAATTGGAATTAAACCAGCAACTTCAAATTCAGCCAGGCAGGCATGCCCGAAAATATTTTCAAAGACGAAAAGGAAACTTGCAAAAAAACTGATTGATTCTGTACCTGATTGTAGCGTGATTTCAAATGGAGACGGAAGTGACTGCGACAAAGTTCTCTCTCGTTGGGATTGACGACCTTGTGTGGTCCATCGAGGAGGATGTGCTATTCCCCTTGAAAATCCAGCGCTACGGAGCAGCCAACCAGTGTGAGGAGGATCATCATCAACTTGCTGGACTGAAGCCTTCCCCCAAGTTCATCCTCATTTCTGGCTACCGGGGCAGTGGCAAAAGCGCGGTGACCTCCGTCCTGGTCAACGAGTTGAGGAAGGGGTCGCTGACCAAGAGTGCGGACGTGTTTTACAGTGAACGGGACGTGAAATATTTGACCTTGACCTTTGAAGGGTACATTGATGATGGGGGTGATGATGAGCACCACTTGATAGAGAACATGAGAGCCTTGTTTTCCGCAGCGAGGCACCCCGCCGATGATGGGAGGGATTTCACTGTCCTTGCCATCCCGGACTTGCATTACCTTTGCCCCCGTGACTGGGGAAATGTGGGGGAGGAGGAGGAGAGGAAGCGGCAGTCCCGGAGTCGTCCTCGTCGTCTTCGGAGACCCAGAAAGCCTGCCGCTGTGAAGTTCATTAACGCTCTGATCCAAGAGCTGGATAAGACCCTACCAGGAAAAATCCTTGTCGTGGGACACACCTCAGAACCGGAAGAGGTGGACACGGTCCTCAAGGCCAAATTGGACTATAGCTATGCCATACCCCATCCCACTGAGCAGGCGAGGAAGGCAATGATTCCAGAGTTTTTGGAGGAGTTGAGGGCAGAGTACCGACAAGACATTGGCTTCTTTGTAAGGTATACTCAGAAGTTTACCCCGGGGGACATTAGGGACCTTCTGAGCGATGTTGTGGAGGAGGCCAAGTATCGAATCCGGATTGAACGAAGGGGAGCTGGTGTGGAGGAGCCGGATAGCAGCACTGAGAAAAATGGGGAACGGATTGCGCTGATCAAGAACGACTTTCTTTTTTGCATGAATGGCTATAAAGAGGAGGGGGAGGAGGATCAGGATCCGAGTCCGGAGGCCCCAATTGGTGCAGAGGAGGATGATCCTGTTGCAGCACCAGAGTCGGGACCTGTCCCTCCTTTGGATTTAGCCGAGCCAGACGACAAGGAAGAGGAAGTACTTACTCCAGGTGAACCCGCTGCTCCTTCTCCAGCGCTAGGATTAGATCAGCTCCCAATCCCCACCGGGATGATGAAGAACCCCCGTGTCCAGGAGCTAATCCAGGAAATGTTTGACACTGTCAATCCCCTCCTGGACGAGCTCCGTCAACGGACTCTGGAGGTCCGCCAGAACCGCCAAGACTTCCAGCAACGGGTGGAGGAGCTTCGTCGCAATCACAGCGGAAAATCCAGCCCCAGTGGCGATGAGGACGATGAAGATTACACGACCACCGGTTATGATTCCAGCAGTGACAGTGACAGTGGAGAAGAAGAAGAAGATGATGACAGTGGAGATTCTGAAGGGAATCAGTCGGAGGAGGAGCCGTCTCTGAACGAGGAAGTCGTTGATAAAGCGGCCGTTATGCAAGATGGCCTTGTTGATGATTTTGAGAAGTTCGTTGGAATGGAGGGAATGGAGGGGGGTGATCATGATGACAATGACAATACAATTCCCGTGTAACAAATTATTTATTCTCTTACTATAATTTGTAAACTGATTGATGATGTGCGGATGTTTTTCATACAATTCTTGTGCAATAAAATTTATTATTAATTTAATCACCAATTGCGCAACTCATTTTATAAAATTGCGATAATTAATTAATAGCCAGATGTTTTTAGGCATTGTCCATTACTTTAGCAGTTTTAGTTTATTTGCATCTCTTGGTGGCCGGATCCCAAGTGGCGCCCGCACCCGGGCAGCAATATTTGGAAAGGAGCCACTTGTTCAGGGCGGAGTAGTAGGTGCAAGTGTAGTAGTGACAGTTGTCGTCTGTTGCTGCTGGATCGGGACAAGTGGCTGGTGGGTTGGGACAGGCGAACACCCCATTTTGGGAGCAGGGTCCCAGAGCACCCTCGCTTGCTAGGACCAGCGTGGCCACCATCACAGCCAAGGCCTGGGCATAACACATAATTCAATAATTAATTGCTCAAATTAATTTGCTAAATTCAATTTATAAGTCAATGTCAGCTTACCAAACCGAATTTTGCTGCCCCGTTCATGTTGTTGCCAAAGTTGAGTAAAGTTCAAGATCAGTTTCAAAATGAAAATAAAATTAGATCACGTCTCGAACAGGTAATAACGGTTTCCTTGATTTGGTTTTGGAATAAGAGCAGTCCAGTCCAGTCTCCCTTATATAGCGAAAACAATTTGACTTTGACGCAGCGAAAATCTGCCCGGAAAATCCACATTTACGTCACACATTTATTGCGTTAATCCATTGTTGATAAAATCGGAGTCAAATCCGGGTCAATAAAATCCAACTCAAATTTATCGGAGTTACCAAAAATTACTGTCAATTGATGCGAAAAAGCAGTGAAAATTATGCTGTTTTTGAAACAGAATAAAGGCTTAGAGCGGATTAAAAAAAAGTTGCTTATCCGTACTTGATGTTCATCAGTTTTATTGACATGTATTTGCGCATGACTTTGATGGGGTCATAGTTGTTAACGTATTTGGAGAATTAGATGATTTAAGCAGTAGATCAAATAAGGCCATACTTCTGCATTTTCATAGTTTTTGAAATTGATGCTTCAACCATTAATTCAACACAATTCTGGGAAAACGTAATGTAGATGATTAATTCCGGCTTTTCCAAATCTGTCCACATCATTCGTAAACAAAATCCTTCAAAAAGCAATAAAAAATTGAATGAAGTGTTTAGTAAAGATTTAATCCATAATTAGCTCTAGATGAGATATAATATATGGGGTAACTTGCAACTAGGCTTCCTTTGCAGATCTTTAGCATGGCTTTAGACAATTTAAATTGCTTTATTGATCAATTAAATCGGGTAACAACATGCCAATCTCAATCTCAATTTGCTTCAAAACTTGACTTGCTCCCAGATCTTCATCCTCATGGTGGACGGGAGTGGATCCAGGACCATTGAAATGTTGTTGACCAGACCAACATCCAAGACCATCTATTAAAATGGATCGTTCATAATTATCAACGGACTTAATGGGGATATTGGCTTTAGCTAACTAAAAAATTGAAACTTTCAGCTCATCTTGATACCATTTTGTTCACATCCCCGATGGTCTTCCACAGGGGGAGGAGCTCACCGGAAGGGGTCCGGAATAGGGGTTTCCTAATTTAAAAAAAAAATAGCAAAACTCTTTAGTTGAAGTTGAAGATGAAGCTATTATAATAAACTTATTTGTGTAGGTTACCCATGAGCGGCAAAGTTGGCAATAAAATTGTTAAGATTTCTGGAGGCAGTCCCGATGTCGGAGTGAGGCTCCAGAGGGGGCACGCTCTTGCTGTTGTTGAAGACTACGAAAAAGTCGGACTACAAAAATGGATGGTCAAAATCATGTCATGTCAAATTTTGGTAACTGTTCTACATTATAAATAAAGTAATCAAATCATATCAGAGCTTAAATTTTAATTAGATATCATACCGCGTGTGATGCCGCTGAAAAGGGGAAGTAAAAATGGATCAAGTCAAAAAAGGCCTGAATTAATTAATTAATTAATCTGAATCCCTAGTTGTAAAAATTAACTTTACCGTATCGCTCATTGGTAAGCATCTCCCACAACTTAACTCCCAGATTGAGGCCGAACGTCGCCTGCCGGTTGATGTAGGAGTAGGTGGGGGCGATCTTATTATGTAACTCAAGAGCTTTCCAACATGGCACATTGTACATCCCATCGTTTGACAACTGCAAAAAAATAATTACATTAACGAGCTCCTACATAAATGCTTACCTGAAATAATTATAAAATGCCTGACCTAACCTGACCTTAACAAAATTGAGAAAATCCTTCCTATCCAAAACCCTCGGCGGCGCATCCCTCCCAAAGTAGAGCTTGTTGAGTTTGCGCAGCGACTCCAGCGCCAGCTCCTCCGGGACCTCCTCCCCCAACTTGGTATTCCGGTAGGCCAGCCGGAAGAAGACGGGCATCCATTTGTACCAGTTGAGCCGGTAGACTGGGAGCATCGTGAAGCGGCTTCCTGGAATAAAATACTCAGCATCAACAAATTGTTAATTAATTTTACTGATTACATTCATTTCCAAATTACTTGACTGAAAAAAGCCGGTCTCATCCTCCGTCCTGGTCAAAATGAGGGGTATGGCCGGGACCTCCCCCCTTTCATACAAGGTCTCGGGAAGCTCCGAAATGTAGGCGTCCGTCACGTTCGGCTCTATCGTCGGCCCCCACATTTGGGACATGTGGGGCATGTATCTCTGGAGAAATAAAAAAAATTAGATTGAAGTTGATTGATTACGCAAATTAATTTCAATTAAATTAAAAATCTGTTTAAATCAGTTTACAAAAACGATGTTCTGATGAGCAGTCAACAAGTAAGGATCCATCTCTCTCAAGCACTGCACCATATCGTAGCTCCTCCCCTCCCCCGCCGTCGGACAGCCAGCCTGTCTCGCCGCAATATTGGAGGACTCCAGGACCCTCCCCTTGGCATCCAGCCCATGATTGGACAAGGATGAGCCGCTCATCCCGAATATCCCTTTGATGTGATTCCTCGCCTCGTGCTTCGTGAACAGCATGGAGTGGGCTGCATAGGCTCCGGATGAGAGCCCTCCAA
Organism: Lepidocyrtus violaceus; assembly: GCA_034696905.1. Lineage (NCBI taxonomy): Eukaryota > Metazoa > Arthropoda > Collembola > Entomobryomorpha > Entomobryidae > Lepidocyrtus > Lepidocyrtus violaceus. The sequence goes on from JAQGAI010003832.1 coordinate 10,166, forward strand.
TCACGATCCTGTTCGGATCCCCTCCAAAGGCTTTGATGTTCTGGTGGACCCAC
>JAQGAI010003833.1:0-10218 GCA_034696905.1 Lepidocyrtus violaceus
CTTTAATTTGTGGATCCCATGTAATTAGCAAGGGTAGCTAGCCATGAAGAAATGTGACCCGGCAATAATCTTTAAAAAAATACTTTTTTAATTGTCTGTGTAAAAAAATAGCAACATCTTTTGTCCAGCTTTTATTATTGTGTGAAAAATGACAAGTAGCTTTCCCATGAGATTCTTAAGGTGATTAAACTTGATCTCCCTCCGCATAATAATAGGACAAATGTTCAACTTAAAACTACTTTTCATATTTTGCGTGCTTTGTCCAAATCTTATTTTTTTTTGCGAGGAAAAAAATAACCAACTATAATGTAAGCATGTAATGGGTTAACAAGAAATGTACAACTTAGCATTTCATACCATTTCAAAATAATTAGAAACGATTTGCTTTTCTAAACTAATTATTTTATGCAATGTATAAAAACAATTATGCCTACGACTTGACTTGACCATGACAAATCTCATTTCGTAATGCCTGGGGAATATGAGACGTTACCTATGCTTAAATATATACTTTCCTATGCCTATGCCTACGACAAATTGACTAAAACAATCGTTTGGCTCTTACTGATGCGAATAAGACAATTTGTTTGTTCGCGTGCATAATTAAGTGTGACAGGTCTGTGTTTGTTTAAGTTGACGCGACAAGACGCTGTCCAGTTTCTAATTTATTGCTCGATTGTAAACACTATTTCTGGACAATATGGCTTTCTTTATTGCGGATCCACGAGGTAGTATGCTATGCAAACGATGTATGCATCATGTTCCCCATTATATATATTTAATCTCAAGTCATTCATAATTAGGATTCAAATGGGACATATAATGGTATTTGGCAAGTGGTCCCATAAAAAATTCAAATCAGTACACAACACATTTCTGGATCTTTACTAAAAGCTCTCCCTCCATCTTCAAGAAAAGAGTTATGGTTTCTCACACAAAAAATCTTATACTAGCATGATTATGGGCATTACCTATATTCATGTATTTAAAAAGACTGACGAAAGAAAACTACCTAGTCGGTCTGCGTTTGTAACACTACGCAGTTTATGTTTAATGCATGCCATTTTGTTGTCCATGCTTATTATCCAGAAACTGTGACCGGTTAAAAACCAATGCGCGTCGAAAGGTGGCAATGTAATGTAGAGTCACTGAATCGGACTAATTTAAATCTTAAAGTTCATAAAACTCTAGATCATTTTAGTTAATATTATATGAAACGTAAATCGAGGAAATCTCCCGTCTATCCATTTTATTGGAATGTATGTACATTTAAATGGGTGGATGCCGACTTATTAGTAACAATGTATTAAGCTATAAAACTTGAAAACCTAAGATGTATGATGTATTACGTTCGCTTCGCTATCGATTTTTAACAATCCAGTTTGCAAACTGACTGAATTTTACAAAAAAATAGCCAGACCTATGTACGTAGTATAAAAACTGCAGCATCATTCTCGTAATACCAATTTGGTTACGCCAGGTTCAGATCGGCAATAAAACCGGTAATGGATTTCATTTTCATTGAATAATGACAAGTTCTGGACCTGGACTGGTGTAGTATTTTTTTTGTATATGATGATGGTGTTGAGATGATAGGGTAGAATGAAACAATGAACAGGTTTCACTTTTCAATTCGATCAATTTCAATTTCCTGGTACTAGGTAGACCTTTCCATCTAAGCTAACAAATAAATGGAAGGGATGGATCTACAAGCTCTACAAGCTGTAACATGGATGCACAGACGTTGCTTGCAAAAATACCGGCTGCCAAAACGAGAAAGACTTTTTTAGGTTTCTACAAAATACGTCATCACATCAGTATGGCATGTTTTTTATCTAAATGACCATCACGTGTAGGGTGGTTATGACTTACAAAGTTTTCAAACTAGCCCATTGCATAAGATATTACAAGAGAAGAGATCGTTAATACATTGTTATACTCCAGGCTCCAGATTATTTAAACCAAAGTGTTTTAATGGTATTATTTATAATCTGCCCTCTGGCAGGGACAGTTTATTAATTACGATTAATTGCCACATTAAAATTAGCTTGAAATGCTTCAACCAAAACAATACATAGCACCTCAAAAATTGACATCTACAAATTTGCAAATCGTCTAAACAATGTTTGTTCATGTCACAATAATACAATAGGCTCGGGCATGAACATTATAAGCTGGCCATGAACAAAAACACAGCTTAAAAAAATTATTATGAACGATGTGGTTTTTATTACTCCTTTAAATGACACATGGAAACAAAGCATTTTTCACAGATTTTGCTTACGTACGTCTGGTCTGTCTAAGCACCTACTTTATTCAAATTTTCTAAAGCATTATCATATGATAATGAGAAAGCTCACGTCACATCATCTGACAAGTAGTAAACTTTGTCCAGTTCAACATAACATGTTTTCATAAAAAACACACCAAGGAATAAATACATACCTAAAGAAGCAAAAGGATGAAAACCAGCTTACATGGGAAAAATCAGTAATGGAAATATGGAGGCGAAATGAATATAATGGACTTATCTCTAGTTGTTGCCAAAAAAAGCAAGTGTTGTTTGTAATTTTTCTGTAGAATGGAAATGGATTCATTGTATTGTTTTTTATGGCGAAGTTATCTCTACGTCCACTCGAAATACATGAAAAAATCACTGTCAATTTTGCTCTCTTGCCCTATCTAGACTGAGCATATTACTACTATGCAGATGATACTTTTTCCACCCATCCCAACAGCCAACCAAGCAAAGATACTTTACCTATTAACCAATTATACTTATTAGACTTGTCCCACTAATACAATAAACTGTGTAGTGCCCAAAATCAAATCTGCAATCAAGGACAACTGGCCCTACCACCACTATACCACAAAAATATTTTTTATACCGGTCTTGGAAAATAGTACAATGGATAGTGTGGTCTGGCTGACAATTATTTTGCGAGCTGGAACTGGAAGTATTATGAACAGTCATAAAAATCGTAGTTAGAGAGAGGGGGGTCGCAAAAAGTCACTCAATTCGACTTGGGTATGCGCATCATCATAAGAGTATATCCTCATCAAATACTACCTATTCAATCTAATGGACCCACGAGAACGAACATATATGCATGAATAGTAGTGGACAGAAGGCGTCTAAAAGGGAATAAGGGTTGCGTTTTTTATTTTCAACCGTGTCATACATGATTATTATACGTTGTACGTATCCTTTTTTTTATACAAATAACTGGATTTCTACATCTCACGTTTCCCATCTGCATTATATTTTGGTGCACTGCATTGCCAACAATAAGGTTAAAAAAAATTGGTTTGTTCCTATTTCCATTGTTTGATAAAAATTGATAGGTTGCTGCAGTACACTTCTTGTTAGCTGGAACTTCATGATTGGAACCTGCGGAAAACATGCTAAAAGCAACTCCTTTGCTAATGCCTATTTACGTGATTGGAACTTTTTTCTTATAGAAAATCTATAAAAATACAGTAATGCTGCTTGCATTTAACAATTAATTATGCACTATTTTCTAGCCATAATAAGTGCATAAAAATAAAGTGGAAACAAAGAGCCGATCCAATGGTAACTGATACAAACGATTGCGGACGCGGAATGGGAAACTTTTGCTTGTGTAATATTTGCCTGAACTTGAACCTCATATATGTACGAGTCGAGTGTCATGTCATCATCCCATCCATAAAACAGTTTCTGATAAGGCTATTTTGCAACATTGCATTGAAATGATTTTAAGCAGGGATGGAAAAGGTGTTGATAAATTGATATGTAAAGGTAACTTGATTTGGTATTTAATGCCATTGTTTGAGAGCACGGATGAGTCCATAATACGTATGTGCTGGAGTGAGTTTTACCTAGATTGGTTATCATGAAATGAAATTGAAATACAGGCTCGGGTAGGGTAGTATACTGACTGGGGCAGTCATCAACATCATTCATCTCATCAGCATTCAGCAAATATATTGCCATTTTTCATTGCGCAAGTAGAAAACTCACGGACAGGGTTTTCGCAGTAGTTGCGTAAAGTGGTTTCAGTTGACTTCACAAAACTTTGGATCCGGTCTACTCCACTTGAGTATAGGTACATACTACGTGGTGCATCGTCATTCACAGAATTATCGCTTGGATAAGTATATCAACTTAAGTATATGTGTTGTTTTTGCGAAGTTTTGTTAGCACCTGCCCATTTTAGGTATAATTTTAAATTTTGAATTGCATATTTCGAAGTTTTCCTGGTAGAATTTTATTTTTTAGATGGCTGGGCTCTTGATTTCGTTTGGAGAAAAAAAGTGTTTAGACATTTTAAGCATATGTGTAAGCTACGTAACTTCATTAAAGATGGGTATTAAGAGCATATTATGCTAATGTTAGTCTTTCTTTTCCTTGACCGTGACATGAAGTGATAATGATAGCACAGGGAAGTAAATAGCATTTGGGACACCGCACGTGTCGAAATAGATAAGATAATTATCTGTTCTCTATTAGTATTCTAACTTGACCCCGAATTTGTAAAGGTATTTGACAAGGAAAGGTCCGGAAAGAAAGAAAAATTGCAATTGGCTTGAATATTATGTTAGATATTTTGTTTCGGTCTGTGACTGTGGTTGTAAGTGGGGAGAAAACTGTCAGTGCTGGCTGACTATCCACTGTCTGACATTTGAAAACCTCTGATTCGACGATACTCGGTTCGCTGAGTGGGAAGAGAACGTTGTAATTGTAAGTGAGATAACTTTACTTCATGCACGGTCCATAAAAATCATATCGTTTCGTGCGCTGTCATGCTTGCTTGGATTTGGATTTTAGATCTCTTTAGTCTAGTCTTTGTCCATGACAAAGAACAAACGACAGAACAAACCTCTACTGCTTCAAGTATCAGTAATTTAGTATTTGAGATGAGGGATGTGATTTGTTTTCGTTTCTCGAGATCTATGAGGTAATACGGACACGGACGGAAGATTGTCATTGGATCGCAATGTGACTTGATTAGGTATATGATTGATTTGAAGCAGGCTTTTGTTTAACAACTTCACTTTTGAAAGCGATCCACAGGAACGAAAGTTTAAAGAGCACGTAACATTTTCTTTCAATAGCAAATCAAATCAAATGTACCGAAACGGACAGTACAAAATAAAGATGAATCGTGAATAGATATGGACCTTTTCTAGAAATGTGTGTATTAGGTGAACTAGTATATTTTTACATTTCTAACTGTTTGAATTAATAAAACGTGAATTGGCTAATAAAAAAAGAAATACAAACGGAAAGTTGTATTTTGTTATGTCCTTGCAATAAATCACATCGTGCACGTGGACGCTATAACTGACATATTTGCTATTTGCAGTGTCACAAGGAAAGCCACTACCTATCTATTCCCAATCTGTGGTTTATGTTTTGTATGCAAACGTGTATGAGTTTTTTTAGCCCTATGTAAGTACTAACAAGTTTGTTTATTTTACTTTAATTATGTTTAGCATAGATGATTGGGCCTTTTAGATATTTCCATAGATAATTCGATATCCTTTGAAAATTGTAGCAAACGGTAGCAGCCCCAAAAAGAAATTGGGATTCCGCCAATATCTACCTCTCATTTGAAAGACCCATCTGCAATCTCAGTCTTTGTATCACTCATTGTTTCCTGCTAATCAGTCATAAATGCAATGAAGCATCAGATAACAAAGTGCCAGAAGTGGAAGCAAAACGATATGCGATAGGTCAAGATCAAGGTGCTTTGTAGCACTCTTAGATGACATGAGTTTATTTGTATTTACATGATAATGGTTTTATTTAAAGGTCTCACGCAATCGATTCCGTTTTCAGTTAGTGTAGTTAGCCAGTGCCATATTCATACTTGAAATGGGAAAACCGAGTGGAATATGTTATAAATAGATTAAAACAGAGTTTTAGCGAATGCCAATGACGGAGGAATTAATTGAATCATGGAAAGAACAAAGATGCTCTCTTTCCTTGACTGACAGACAGCACCGACAGACAGACTAACACTTTTTCATCCTAGCCATCAGTAAACTGTTGAATTTTAAAGAAAAAATTCTCTCTGAAAAAAGAAAAAATCTGGTTGGAAGTTAAAGTCTAAAGTGAAAGCATGTAGTCACGTCACGTCCCGTGTCAAACAACTTTTGTTTATTGTTTATTTATACAAATCGAAAAACTTATTGACATAGACCAGTAAAGTTTGAATATGAAATTAAATTAGTTTTGTGGGTCATAGCAGCGCCTATTCAAGTTGGCTGGTTGATTAGTTAGACTTTGGTCATAGTTAGTCTCATATTACCCCCAGAAATTATATTATTAAAATATAAGAGATTTTTGATGATCAATTTGTTTTTGTTTTTATTGCAGAAGCAGACTCCGATAACTCTGTACACAGTATCATCTGATAAGGTATGTAGATTTGATTATTGGTCCTAATATATTCAATGGTTGACTTTTTTTTACATTATGTACACCTTCCTTACGTTATAAAGTCAAATCAAATTTTTAACTGTAGACGAAGATGTGGACCGTTCCAGAAGACGAGGAGATGTCTTCGCGACCTTTGAATGGGGAAGCTTCCAAAGTTGAGATCGTAAAGAAGGAAAAGTCTCCACTGGAAGCCACCTTCACAGAGCTAAACAGAAGTAAGCTTGATAACACACTCCTTCACTTCAATTAATTTTTTTTTCAATCTTACAACTTAACTTAATTGAGTTTGTGGATTTATTTTTTTATTTTAGAACTATCTCAAGAGGATGGGTCAGATTCCACCGAAGGAAGTCAGCAAGCATTGTCAAAGAAGTCAAAGAAAGCTGCAGACTACACCGCTCTCGAATTCACTTCCTCTGCCTCACAAACCAACAGTGTGGACACGGAAGATGGTCACAAAGAAGCGGATTTGGAGCACCTACCTGAAGATGAAAGGGTTGTCACGTCGCTGATAGCCCTGATGTTTGAAGTATTCAAGCCATTATGGAGCTTAGGAATAGCCTATTGGTATTACTGGGGAGGGAACTACACGGCTACTTACATCATGACGATTGTCTTTTTAATTAGTGGATTTTGTACTCATTTAGTGTACTTCGTGTCTAAGTAAGTTTATATAAAAGTCAACAAAGATTACACAATTTGTGCTTAATTAATCAACTTTTTCATGCAGTTACTACAATATTTTCTGTTCGGTAAACTTTTTCAGAAAATCTCCAATACGCGATATTTGGAAGAGCAGCAAGATCATCTCATTACTCTGTGCCATTCCATTTGCCCTTCCTATTGTTCTGTAAGTTATCAGAAAGGGATGAAAGGGGGTGAATGAATTTAATAGGTCATTATTTGTATTTTTATTATAAAAATTGATGTATTCTTTATTATCATATCATTGCTTATTTTTAGTGCTCTTTGCAACTGTCTGTTTGCATTGAAAGAAACGAGAAGCCGGATGTATGAACGTCCATGGACCAATACACTGACCATTTTCATGGTGGAAAGTCTGACTTTAGCATTTCCTCAATGTGTCCTTCAAATGTGCCTTTTGTTGGAGCATTACGTTGAGTTCCCGTCCCTCGTTGGTAGGAAGAAGTCTCTGTGATTTCAATTAGATATTCAACGAGCTTCGAATTTTTTTCCTATAATACACAAATATATGTTATTTTTTACAGGATTTGGCTTGCTATTCGGAACGATAATTCTCTCCATTGATATAACATTCACAAGGATCCGCCACGACGCACACAAGCGTTATGACAGATTCGGTGAAAAGTATGAGAAGCTCTGTCGGTACATTTACATCTGGGCTAATAAAGGTAAGTTTTCGCAAAATATTTAATTACTTATTTCGTCTTGCTAAATAAAATTAAAATAATTCTGATATTGAATTGATTTACCCGTACATTTTTAGTATTGTGGTTCAGCACCTACTCCGTCGTGATCGTGAGTCTGCGTCTCTGTTTCCCCGATCCGGAACAGGTGCCGATTGCCACAGCCGTCGCTGCAGCAGCAATATTCTTCATTCATGAGATCATGGTCATCATCGCCGTTATCCCATTCTTCCGGCGTGTCGTTTCCAGCATGGTCGGACTCTTCTTCATCTTCCCACAATTTGTCTCTCTAATTGCGCTCATCATTTGGGTGAACACCGACAAGACAATTTACGATACCGATATTGGCTCACTCTTCCTTGGAGTTATTTTCTGGGGAGAATGTATCATTCTGGCCGGGTGGCTGTTCGACAGGGGACTGGGCAAGGAGCCGGATTTCCTACCTGCATATCCTCATTTCACCGGAGATGCCTTCACTTACTGGTGTCCTTGAATTTAATTTGCGGATTTAAGTTCCCAGTGTGATTGCTACTTTACTTAAATATTGGGTATTTATGATAGCCGGGTAATTTAACTGTTGGTGAAGCGTTGTCTGATTTACTGCTAGTAAGTATCTATCAAAGTATTATGTAAGAAATATAGTTTTAGATGCAGTTGCGTTTAGCTATTTTTTCATTCTGTTGTGTAATATGTGTTATCATCAGCGACTGCGAAAAGGGTTTTCAATTTTTCCAACCCTTATGACACCTTTCTAGTATTTTTTTTTTAAATAAAGTGTTTGTAGAAATTTTTCTTTACTCCTAGTATTGATAATTAATTATACGGTTAGGTAACTAATTGCGAAGGGAATGAAGAAAAAACTGGAGCGGGTGGAGGAAAGGCGGAATATGGTAAACTGCAGACAGCCTTCTTCTGTATTAGTCGATTTGTAATTTTTATAAAACCATCATGACATGTCATCATTTGTTGCCTCTGCTGTGGATAGCAAATATTAATATTGACTGTGATCTTGTTTCTTGTAAGATTCAATTTTTTACAAAACATGTTTAGTATTAGATTCATATAATTAATTACTTCATCAGCTACATTACGACAATTTAATATGTGCATTGAGTGCGTACCTAAGTGGGTTCTAGGCTTTAGGTATGTAGTTATGAGATGAGGGTACTCTTATAAACTCTGAACTTCTGCCTCGATTTGTGTCTTGTTAACAAGGTATTGTAAGGGTATTCGTAATCGTCCAATCACAATCACTCCAATCTAAATTACGTTAACTATTGTCGAGTTCGTTTATTGTTATTATAGCTAGTTGATATTTATCGTATAAGGATACAGTTAAGCATGTAGGTAGATATCAGTCCAGTAGAGAAAAGAACGGATATTCAAGGTACATTATGTAATATATCCGTAAAATCATTATTAGAACTTATGCCTATTTGTTTCATTTTGTACAGTGTTGATTTAAAGTTTTAAAATTGAAATAGCCATATATCTTGACGACTCTGGTGTATCGGATGGGACGAAGCGTGTATGGACAGTAAAAACTATGGCTGTATCACGTCTGCTTGTATTTTAATAGAATTACTCCCAGAAGAAAAACGTTCATATCGTAAACAAGCCTTTAAGATTGCTAAATTATTTCCAGATTCGTGTGTCCATAATGAATAATATACATACCTAGTTAGGTAAGTTCTATTTTAGGCTCATGTTGTATAGTATTTGTACTTGGTACATAAATTCTGTTCCTTGTTGTGCTCACCGCACTGTATTAATTGTGTAGTTATATTGTTATAAAAAACTCGTTAATAAATAAACTGCTCATTGACTACATTGAAAAAATGAATAAGCGTGTGAGTACGATTAAATTAAAACTATTTATAGTTTAGGACAAAAAAAACAATAAAAAATAAAGCATTTATTTTTTTTTGCATATGAGCAGGATGTTTTAGTTGTGATGATGTTGTGAATACACAATGAGATCTGGAATGATTTTGCGAGGAGTGACTCATGGCTTCAAAATGACAGCGATGTAAACAAAACAAATATCCAACAAACACTGATCTGACCATGATCATCGAAGGGGCACACTGCAACTGCAATTTTCAAAGGTACATCAACAAAATTTGCTCAATTTAATTGGAGTCTTCATCGTCAGGGTCAATGCCCAATGATAAGTGATGATGATGATGGCATATTACAGGCCTAATATAGCAGTTAACGACATGGATAAAAGCATCTACACTGTACTGGGGCAAGGTGAGACAGGTACAAGTTCGCAGATTTATGACTGATTGATTAATTTATTACTCGCTCCCAGCTTGCACCACAGCTACTACTCACAATCAGTTATATGATTGCATATGATATGTCTTTAGCTCGTAACGCTGCTCATCATCATTGGGC
>JAQGAI010003834.1:0-10218 GCA_034696905.1 Lepidocyrtus violaceus
AGAATATGGAAGTGGGGGGGGGGGGAAGAATCCGTATGACTAGACTAGACATTAATGGAAGGAGGGAAAATAGCTTCACTTTTTTTCTAGCCGTTGCGGAGGAGATGATGATTTTTTTGGACGGTCGACTCCACTTCAGTCAGTGGTGTGGCAACTACAGTGCATGGTTGGTCATGTTCGTCCTTGTTCTGGTTATTGAGAGGAGGAGGATATGGTGATCAGGATGATGATGATAATGATAGTGCTGTGTGTAAGTAAGGGAGAGAGAGAGAGAGAAAAATGGAATGCAGCTGTTCCAGCAGTCATTTCCAGGGGGAGTGCATAAATACATCCACATTATTATACTGGAGAGAGAAAGAAGGAAAGATAATGTTTAGCTTCTGGTGGAGAAAGCTCAACTCTCTCTCCCTCTCACCCACACACAATAAACAGACGCATAATAATCATGTATGGAATGGGATGGAATATGGAGCGAACCTTTATTCCTCCTCCGAATATATATTTATTTCTCCGGGATGAATTCCCTTCATTTTGGAAGAGAGGACTTTTCGCTGTTATGGCTTTTGTTGTTGCTCTGCTCCTTTCTCGTTATTTGTTGTTGTTGCTGTTGTCGGGGAAAAAAATTCTTTTTGGGAGAGAGGGTGATTGTGATATGCTTGTACTAAAAATGATGATGATTTGGAAGAGAAGAAGAAGGTAGTGGGGAATTTTGTCCTCTTTTTTTATTTTCTGGGGTGGCTGCCAAAAAGCTCCCCCCTTGTTTCTTCAGTTTTTGGCATCACTTAGCACATCATAAGTAGTGACTCCGCTGAGGGGAAAAAAGGCGGACAGAAGACTCATGGAGAAAGAAACTGCTTTCCCTTTCCCACCGCGCCTCCTCCCTTTTCTTTCTCGTTATTAGCAATAAGTTTCCCCCGGTATGAAGGGAATATAAAATATTGTAAATGAGTTGGCTCCGTTGTTGGATCTCCAAACAACACAACAAATATGAGAGCTGGGATAAAGAGTTGGTGCTAATATTTGTTCAAAATATTGTTATTGCCTTTTGTCCTCCCAACTTTCTTGTCATTGTTGAGAAAGCAAAAAAAAATATAATAATCAGCTTATGACGACTCTGGAGAGACTTTTAAATGATGGGAATTTGAATAAAGTTACTTGGAGCTTGAAACTTGTTTTTTACCTGTTCTTAAAAATATGATTGCAGAAGATATTTCTGTTTAAAATTTTACTCTGCAATTTTAATACCTGTTATGTAAGTAATTATTATTCGACGGGAAATTAACTAATTGAACATGTGTTTTTCTTGTTTTGTTTCCAGAGCATTATCATATATTTGTTGGAGATCTAAGTCCAGAGATCGAAACCCAGGCATTGAGAGATGCTTTCACCCCTTTTGGAGAGATCTCGTAAGTACACCGAACCATTTTAATTCTTTTTTTCAGTATTACTACAAGTAAAACTGTATATTTCAATCAGTTGTTTTTTATTATTATTATCACTACTCATGTTTTTAATTAATCTCCAATCAATCTCTGTTTTTGTCTTTGTCTAAAAATAATAATTTAAAAATCCCTTTAATAATAATAAGCACAGTCAATTAACTAGACATTTTCCCACTTACGGGTTGCTTTTGCTTTTGCTTGTGGCTGGAAAACTTTCCTGTTTTCCTGGAACGTGCTGTACAGCTGAAAAGCGGAAATCACTTGATTTGATTTGATGATTTGATCCTACAACAAATTATTTTTCTTTTTATTTATTTAGCTTTCGCCATTTCATCAATTTTTCTTGTTCCTTCTCGTTTCTTTTTTATGAAAAAAAACTATCCGCTTTCCTATTTCTCTCTCTCTCTCTCTTTTAATAATAAATCAAGGAAAAGTAAGCAATACGGGATGAAAATAAAAAACTTTCAACTTATTATTAGCCTCTTTTTTTTACTAGTTTCTGTTTGTTGTTGTAGTAAGTTCGATAATAAGTCAGTCAGATTGTATGAGTCAGACAAAAGTAAGGGGCAAGGGTACCGCCGCTTTTGCACATTTTTGCAGCCACCAGCACCTCTACCACCTCCCTCTTCAATTTCAAGTCGAGTCAAGTCAAGTCAATTTTTTATTTTTTTATTTTTGGATCTTTTATATATTTTTTTTCTTCTCCATTCTTGTTCTGATAACAAAAGGGAGTAAAAATAAGAAGAAAAAGAAGGAAGAATTTTTTTTTCAAGTCGGGTCTTGCCGTTTAAAAAAAACTCACAAGTCAGAGTGAAAGTAAGTCAGTGAACGATACACGATACCATCTTGAAGAAGAAAAAAAAGGAGTATTTTCCCTTTTATTCAAGTATTTGATGTAAGAAGCCGAAGGAGGAGAACCGATAGACAAGTGACGTGGGTCATGTTTTTTTTAAACTGAAAAAAAAAACATTGTTTCTCTATTTCTTTCTCTCTCTCTCTCTCTTTACTTTTCTGCACTTTTTTCTTACAATTTGTTTTCCTCCTTACACTATTTTTATTCTCCTTTTTGGCCTGTACTTTGCTATATGCTTGCTCAGTTTTTATTTCGTTCCTTCTAGAAAGAAAAGAAAGTATAACAGTCTCTCGTAACAAGAGTTTGATTCCCTTGTAATTTGATGTTGTGTGTCTACTCCTCTGTAGTAGCGTGTTGGGGGGGGGGGGGTAGTGGGGAGATGCGGCAGAAGAAGAAAATACGACTCGTTACATTAATGTCCCCTTTTATAATTTTCTACCTCGATCCCAACTCATTTACATATATAAATAAATACTGCTTTTAGTGCTTTACCGATCTGATCTGGCGTGGAAAAGTATTATTTAAATTACTACACATTAACTTTCACCACCATTTCTGTGGATCATCCGAACTATCCATATTATTATTATTATCTTTTGGACCGGCTGGAACAATTATCCTGTCATCAATTATTTTTTAGTTGATGTTGATGTTTGACTCTTTTTTATGTTACCTGTTTGATGCATAGCGTGTGTAAAGTCAAAAAAATGGGCTCCTGACATTTGCATTTGTGCGTATTGAATTGGGTTGGGAAGGAACTGAAGGAAGGCAAAATGAATATAAAAAAAATATCAGTCATGTCCTGTCATCATCATCCCATCAGCATTTTTTGAGTCAGCACAATGTATTGCAATTATGTACATAACATATTCGTGGAACATGAGGATGATGTTGATGATGATGATGATGTTGATGATGATGATGATGTGGAGCGTGTTGAGTAGGTTTTTCTGGTTTCCGTGGTGCTGATGGTTACTCTACCCGTTTTAGAGTTTGTTTTTGGGCGTTGTCCCTTCCATTCTCTGGCAACTAGTTACATACATAGCTATGGAGATTTGGGGGTAAGTGGCTAAGCATTTGGATGATGATGATGTTGATTATGATGAGCCCAGACATTACTTTATTAATTTTACACTATTAAGTATGGAGTCAGCACAGGAGAATGGGATGATGATGATGGGATGAAGGTATAATATTTGTTGACGGAACTAAACCAGCTCCAGTTCGTTTAGCGCGTTGGTTTTAGCCGGAATTTTCTAGTCTCTTTGGAGAATAGGCGGATTAGCATGCTGCTTGCTGTTAAGCATAATATGAGTAAGGTGAAAGGAAGTATAAATTATCCCTGCCCTTTTTAACTAAAAAGGTATCCTGTGGGACATCAGGGACTGGCTGACTGACTCATCATCGTCATCATCCCAATTATTATGGCTTTGCTCCACATTTTATCCCAAACTTAATTCTCTTTTTATTTTCGCCATGACATGACATATGTTCCGGTGGGAAATTGGAGCCGGTAGTGGCGGTATTTGGGTAGCTTATTTCCCATCGTTGGGGGATAAGGATGATGAATAGGAAATAAATGGAGGGATATTTAGGTACGTTACAGTTGGTTTGTTTACCGGTTTCCCCGCCCACCTTCGGAAAAAATTAGACGGAATTAGTAGGAAGCAAGGAAGCAACGGGAATTAAAGGGCTTAGCTCGGCTTGTTTTATAGTCATAGTCAATAATAAAAATTAATTAGCTCCGTGTTTATTATTAACATAGCTATATATGTAATGACTGGGATTTGGAGTCCCACTCTCCCTTCTTAATTTTGGAACATCAAAGGAAACTATATAGTATAATTACCTTTTGCATTTGTTGGTGATGATGATGTCCGAAGAAAGGAACAGGAGCTGACGAGCATTAAATAAATAAAGTTTAAAAAAACAAAGAGGGAACAAGTAATTAGACTAAAATATATTAGAGAACCAGGTGGTCCGTGATGCTTTTTTTTTTAAATTAGAATGCAAAAAGGCACATAGGTAGGTAGGTACCTTTATCATGTATTTATATCCATATGAGAGAAATTAAGAGAAATTTGATGCTTTGATGTAAAAAAAGATTCCTGTAAAGTTCAAGGGAATTCTGTTCTGTTGCACGGCAGTTTACTTTTTTATATTTTTTTTTACATTTGATGCTAATCCGTACAATCATTGGCTTGATTAAGGAGCCGTCCAAAAAAAACAACAAAAGTCAGTCACAAGCAATTTGTGATGGTGATGATGTTACATATTTAACAGACAAGCCATGGCAGGCAGCCGAACAAAAAGATCAAACAGGAGGCGTTACCCCGTTTTATTCAGAGAAAGGGGGTAACTGAGCAAGGGGAAATTTGTTTGGCAACAAAAACACACTACGCATGAGAATGACTTGAATCTCCCAGCCTTTTATTTTCGTAAAACGTTTCCCTTTTTTACCTTTGATGATGATGAAGAGTTCCCTTTTATGTTTTCCCTCATATTTCAGACAGGGAGAAGAAACTTAGGTTAGGAAAATGGTCTTTGACGGACGTTTAAAAAAAATAGACATTGTTCTTTGAATTGATGTTTCTTTTTTTTTCTTATTCCAAGAATATGGCTCATATCATAATATAACTAACTCTGTCTGTCTATATGAGACTAATTAGTAAGGAAAAGTTAAAAGGGGATTCTGGGAAGTCAGAGAGAGAAAAAAAATTAAAAAAAAAAAACATTTCAATGAGACGTGAGCAAGGAGCGTCGGTATGCGATAAATATGGTAGTGTTCGTTTGTATAACAAAAAAAAAGCGGAGAAAGCTGGATGATGGGCAAAGAGTAATGTTTGTTTTTTAAAAGAAAGGATACCAAATGAGAAGTGAGAGTGGAGCTTTCATTGTTCTATGTAATTTAAGATTTTCTCCTTCCTCCTCCTTTGCTCACTCAAAGCTTCAAAAAAAATATATTTTATTTTTTTCTTCCCTCTTTCTCTCTGTGAACTGGAAATGAAAAGGGAAAAGAGGCATTCATCCATCCGGTTTCTTCTTGTTCATAATAATAATAAAAAGAGGGAACATGAACTGACTGAGTTGGAGCTGGAGTCTCTCTCACTTTATAATACACCAGAGCCATTTATTATTCCGGTATTTCCGCATACATTTTCATATTTACTGCCTGCCTTGGCTGTTTTGTCAAAAAGGAAAGAAGGAAAAAAATGGGAAATGCATAGGAATATACATAAATATATTTTTTTACTGCTCCTCACATGATACTTGTCTTCTCTGTTCTTTTGATTCCTTTCCCGTTTCATCTCCAAAGAAGGAATGAAAAGCAAAGGAATTTTTTCTTCTTCGCAGAGAAGTTGAGTCGTAGAGTCGTCGTGGAGGTCGTTTTGGAAGGAGCCCCGTTTATATGTTGGCTGTGTAGTGGGTAGTTTGTTTTGTGGATGGTGATGATGCTGATGATGATGATTTTGCAGCAGAGTTACTCTCTCTCATTTTAATAAAATGAATGGAAAGTTGAATATAGGATTTCAACCAGTTATGTTTTATGTTGTTCCCCCCCCAAAAAAAGCTTTTTCTATCATCATGTTTTTTTTTTATTTTGAAGTTTTGAGTTGAGTTGAATTCGCCCTATTTTACCGTAATGGGAAGTAGCTTCCTTTTTGCCCAACTTTTGAATTCCAAACAAAAGGTTCGAGCTTAAGCTCAAAAGCATTCCATTCCATATTTTTTATTTGATGTTGGAGTTGGAGTTATACAACTAGAGTGGAGGGTTTTATTGCCTCCCTATTTTTTTTAGTATAATCCTTAGTCCCTTTTTTGGAGTTGGGAAATGAATATTTAATTTTTGTTATGATCCCTTAAAACTCAACTGAAGTCTAACAAACAGGTACAGAAGATAATTAATTTTTTTTAGAGGAAATAATTTTACAAAGTTTACGGTTTTAATTTTTTTGAAAAGTCTCTCTGATTTCCCATTTGATTGCCGGGAATAAAGAGACGTCAGATTTGGGGGATTTTGTTGTTGTTGTTGTTGTAATGCGGTAGTTTTCGTGTGAGTAAATAAGTGTTTAAGTAACTTGATGTGGTTGGTGTTGATGTTGAAGGGAGTTTGGTTGGATTGGATATTATTGAGATATTAAGTGTTCCTTGTCCTTTCCCTTTCTACTTGTCCTGCCCATCTACCGGTTTGTGACTGGTGACATTAAAACTCTTGTCGCTTTCCTCATGTCCATTTCCTTGTCGCACTTTCTTCTTCTTCTTCGGGCTTGCTTCGATTGGATGTAATCTTGTTTTTATCTCTGATCGGGAGTTGATATGTTAGTTTTAGTTTTTATGTTTTAGAGGAATGGAATGTGATTGTTTTAGATGGGGCTCCATGTTTGAGTAAGTAACAACTTTCCCTGGCCGTCGTCTCATGGTTTTGGTTTTTTGAATGGACTTTATGTCCATGCTCTATGGGCTTTCCCTTTTCACTCGAGGGGAAAGCAAAATAAAACTCGGATTCCCAATAATATATATAAAAAAAGGTAGGAGACCATTAGGATTTCCATCAATGGTGTGTGATGTGGTGTGTACGTACAGCTTGTTTGACGGCTTGGGCATTTGATGGTGGTGGTGGTGGTTGGGAAGCTTTATTTTATTTTTGGAGACTTTTTCCCACTTTGACCATCGTTTTTTTCAATCTGGTGAAATAACTCTGATGATGATCATGTAATGGTTGAACATAAGCTTTCCATCGCCCTCCACCCGCTCATCATCATCATCATCATATGGCGCAAAAAAATGGGGGGAGAAGGTAATAAATAAATTGGAGGAGAAAATAGTGGTAAAGGTGGTGGTTGGTGGAGGGATGTTGTCGTCCTTTCCCATTTGGCTTGGTTTGATTGGGTTAGAGCTACTCCTCTCCTCCAAATAAGTGCATAAAAGTAGCTTGGTGTGCTGGGCTAAAATAAAGTTTAAAAAAATTTAGTGAATTGAGTTGAGATGTTTATAGGGATGGGGATGGAGGGAGAGAAAATGTTTTTTTCTTCTCTAAAATATTATACACATTGCCCTTGATTCCACTCTTAATGCCATGACAGGAGGAGAGATCTTTTCTAAACTGCTATGCATTTCTATCAGTTTCAGTCAGTGTCCACCTTCCAATATTATATTATGCTTTTCCGTTGTTGTTGTTCCTTTTTCTATTATGATTTCAAAAGTATTGATTATTATCATTATAGCGTTTATTATTGGGGGGAAGGGAGGGAAATAATGGGAGACAGGGTAAGGTGTGGAGGTCGATATTATTTTAGTCCAGGTCGGATTAAGTTTTTTGCTCTCGTTTTTCGTTTGTTCCGTTTTGTTGGGTTCTTTATTATTTATTCTGTGTTTTTTGCATTGGTTTATTGCAGAGACTGTCGGGTGGTTAGAGATCCACAGACCCTTAAATCCAAGGGATATGGATTCGTTTCTTTTGTCAAAAAATCGGTAAGTTTTTTTTACATGTTTGTTCTTTACATAAAAGTCCCTCTTTCTCTCTCTCTCTTTCACTTTCTTTCTAACCTAACTCACTCACTCATTGTCAGTACGGAGGACATACATCCCCAATTTCGTTTCTCTCTTTTCCAAAAAAAAACATAATTCTCTCCAATTCATCTATCTATTTATACTTGTTTGTATTTATTATATAATAATAAAAATAATTAATCTCTCTCCAGTTCTTTTTTTACTACTACTAGTCACTCTGTACTCGTAAGCCAGTTGGAAACCAAACGTTTATTATTATTATTCTTCTTCTCTTTTTATTATTCTCAAATCTACTTTCTTCCACTCTCACTTTCATTCTTCCAATCTCTTAATTAATACTATTATTATTATTATTATTATTACTTTTATCACTTTTAACTTTCTCTCTAAATATCTTTCTATTACTTAATGTACTATGTATGTAGTCATGTTTGTTTAGGATGGGTCAACAAAGTGGCGCTCAGAATCAAAGTTGGTGTTCAGGTACTAGCTTCGTTTGTGGGGATGGCGGATGAAATGTTTTAAATGGCTTCTCCTTCTTTTTACTTTGGGAATGTGTAGGAGGCTGAGGCCGCCATAGCAGCTATGAATGGTCAATGGCTAGGGAATCGCAGTATCCGAACCAACTGGGCAACTAGGAAACCTCCGCCACCAAAAAATGAAGGTAAGCCAATGAGCCATATCAAAGAAAATATATTTTGCCATCCATCCATCCATCTTCAACCATAAAAGAAACAATTTGAGCCAGTTTTATAAATTTGATCTATGAGGAGCAAGAGTATGGCCACTGTCCATATCAGTATCTGTTGAACAAATTCAATTTAACTATATTTTTCTTCGGTGATAAATATTGAAAAGGGAAAGTTAGTGTATAAGCTAGTAAGGGAAAGTGAAAGCATACACAAAGTGGAGGAGGAAATTTTTTTGATGGAAAATCCCATTGATAAAGATACAACACGCAATACGTATCACATCACTGTAAATATTTATTTCATCCATCCATCCATCCATCCACAACAATTACATTTTCCCTCTGTGTAGGGCTGGGAGGAACTTTTGTGCTGCTGCTGGTGGTGGATGGTGGATGGTTGCGGGTGGGAGAACAGAACGGAGGAGTTTAGGACGGGGAGAGGGAAAGAAGCTGGCTGTAATATTATGATGGGTTGCTGATGATGATGATGATGCTGATGTTGACGATGAGCAGGCATCACTTTTAAGAATTGCTGCATTGCTGTTTTTACGAGCATCATCATCATCGCCATCGTTGTCGTCAGCTTACTTACTTTTTTACTCCTGCTCTTGTTTTATTGTGTTGCTATAGTAGTGCGGCGGTGGAAGCCTAAAAAGGATCCATCCATGTACATAATAATATATTATTGGATGGTGTATTTTCCGACAAGCTTCCTTCCTAGTTTTGGTTGGGATCTTCATTTTTTTTGCCAGTATTGTTTTTTTTTCACTCACTCCGTATCGCTTTTCTTACTTGTCCCTTTTCGATCGGGGGAGGAACTGTTGATGTTGATGCCATTGATAGTTGTGGAGAGGGCTTACTCGTTCATTGCTCCTCAACTTCGTCTTGCCATTGCCATGCATCCCAGCTTGAATGGATATAGGGAGGAGAAAGAAAGGAAACGGCTGCTGTTGTTTTTTTTATTTATTTATTGTCGGAGGAGGAAAAATCAAATGAGAAAAAAAGTTTCTTTTTTTATATTCTGCTCTGCATCAGCTTCATCCCTTATAGTGGATGATGATGCTTATCAAGAGAATCAGAGATCGGGTAGAGAGCAATTCCCCTCCACCCCCCTTGTCGATCTTTTAGATCTATTCTGCATTTGTGAAGTTTTTTTTTTAATGTTGCAGAATTTTTAAGCGTAATGAAGAATTGGCTAGAAGAGAAAATAGATTTGATCTGATCTGGGAAGGGATGAAAAAAGTTTCTTCCTCCGCCCTAGCGAAAATTTTGTGGCAGTGCTGCATCATCTGCATCGCAACACATAGATGAGCATAGAGATAAAAGTAGTGCCGGAAACTTTTTTATTCTTTGCAGTTTGGATGGAGTCCCATTTGTACATTTGTGTATTTGAGTGGGAGGGAAGGAGAATATTATCTAACTTATATTGTATTGATGATATGGAAAGGAAATGCACAATTGTTTCGATTTCAAATTACGAACCAAGTTTCCCTCTCGCTCCAGCCTAGCGTGAACAAGAACAAGAAGAAAAAAGCGTCACAAATTGTCTCCAACTTTCAATTTATCTTAAAGTTGTTATCTTCACTTGCTCACGTACGTACGTATTGCACTACTTGTTTCAGTCTTATTGAAGAAATAAACAGTCAAAAACACTATTAATATATCTTGCAGCGTAGAAGACGGTTATAATATAAAATAGTTAATTTTAGTCGCATTGAAGT